>JAGKTI010000393.1:117207-141417 GCA_018397915.1 Birgus latro
CAGTGTATCCAGGCATCTCGAAATGAATGGATCTTGAATTTGGCTCTCTTTTGTATTGTTTTTACTTTTTCTTGGAAGGAACAGTATGCGGGCCCATGGCCCTTGGTTCCTTCTTCCTTGCATTAAAAAAAAAAAATCTACCACCTCCTGCCACGGGGACGTGACTTTTCCAGCCGTGATGGTGGTGAAATACCAGCACCAAGGGGAGACCACAGGGAGACGTGGAAAGGGCCCAAGCAAGACGGGCATACGTCCCCCGCCACCAAGCGCCCCTCTTCCCCTCAGCGGAGCCAGCGGGAGATACGCCGCCCCGCTGCTCTACTCTCTACCCAGACCAGCACTCGCCAGGATTGGGGTGGGACTCATGTTACCACAGTCCCAAGTAGTTATGTGACGACGCCCACCGTGCTTGTCGGGGAGAGGACGGCCACTGTACTCCTCATCTACTACCCCCTGTAGGACCGCGATGATGCCCACTGTGCTCATCGAGGAGGGAACGTCCACCGTTCTTCTCTCTCCTACAGTCCCAAGCAGGACAGTGATGACGCCCACCATGCTCACTGGGGAGGGAACGTCCACTGCACTTCCTTTACCTGCAGCCCCCGCTGGAAGCAGGACCATGGTGATGCCCACCTTGCTTGCCGGGGAGAGGACGGCCACTGTACTCCTCTCACCTGTAGTCCCAGGGCAAGCAAGAGCTGCGGCGATGCCCACCATGCCCGTCGGGAAGGGAACATCCGCCGTACTTCCCTCATCTGCAGCCCCCACAGGAAGCAGGACCATGGCGATGCCCACCGTGCTCACCAGGGAGAGGACGGACACCGTACTCCTCTCGCCTGTCTTCCCAGGGCAAAGCAGAACTGCAGCGGTGCCCACCGTGCCCATCGGGGAGGGAACGTCGACCGTACTTCCCTCATCTGCAGCCCCCACAGGAAGCAAGACCGCAGCGACGCCCACCATGCTCGCCAGGGAGAGGACGGCCACTGTCCTCCTCTCACCTGCAGTCCCAGGGTCTAGTGGAACCGTGGTGATGCCCACCATGCCTGCTGGGGAGGGAATGTCCACTGTGCTTCCCTAATCTGCTACCCCTGCGATGCCCACCGAGGGGCAACGCCCCTTGCTCGCCTCACTCCTCCAGAGGCTGAGTGAGACGCCCCTCTCGCTCTTCCCACACCCCAAGGGGTGGAGTTAGCTCCCCAGCAGAGTCGCAGCTGGAGAGGGTCTAGAGCAGCCCCATAGTGAGCCTGGGGATACATTCACTGCAGCCAGTGCCCCTATGTCACCCATCGCAGCTGGACTCCCAGAGGAAGAGACGCTGCAGGACCCCTCCTACACCTGGGCAACACCTACAGCTACCTTGTCACCTGTAGCCACAATTCTTGTCCTTTGTGTCCACTATAGTGTGTATAATCTGCCCATTTGTATTGTGCCCAGTACTGTATGTTTGTATGACAATATACGTATAAGATTGGTTGGCTTGTGTCTTTGTGCCCTGTTCTTTTGGTTGCATGCTCTAGACCCAGTCTTGAAAAGAACACCAGATCAGTTCCTCGTACTCGGGGAGCAAGAGGTTGAGCCTTGAGTACGTAGCATAACACAGGTATATTATATCTATCTATCTACCTACCTATAGCCAGATGCCAGAATCCCTTAAGGGGTTTGACTCTGAGTTAGTTGTTTTAAGGGGAGGGGCACTAACCCTCTGCCAACCCAACTGCTGACACATAGAAACATGTAATAGGATGGTTATATGGTTAACACCCAGCAGTAAAGTGGTTTCCTGGCTTACAGAAAGCCATTAGGCATGTCACTCAGTGTAAAGACACCTGAAAAGGAATGAAGGGTAATCATGAAATATGGGAGAAACGAAAAGAGAGGAGGGCAGGCACAGAAAAAGAAAGATAAAGGTGAAAGAAGAAGTAGGCAGCAGATGATGGTTGCCATCACTTACCACACAGCATGTGAGCTAATACACTATATTAAATGAGTATGTTGACAAGCAGGATGTTATGCCAAACAATTTAAATAAATTCCATAATTCATATTTCTTATTATCTTTCCTAAAATTACCACTGTCCATGGCTTATATATTCTTTCTTTCTGGTGCATCAGGCTCCACTCCACCAACATGTGGTGCTCTGCAGAGATTGTATATAGGGTGAGAAGTGCTTATAAGTGTGATTGTTGTGCTGGAGTGGCTTTGGATGTGAGTGTAGTCTGCGAACCAAGTGTAACCAGCCCACGCAAGCCGACTTGGTGTAAGCATACTTTATAGTATGCGACACTGGTTCAACCACAGCACCCCTTATGTCCGCCAATGCAGTACTTGGTCGGAAGAATGCTACCAAAGTTTAACACCCTGGCAGGGCACGAACCCTCGTTGCTCAGTGTATGAAAACGAACACTTTACCACTGTACCACAAAGGCTCCTGTTTATGTTACGTATTTGAGAGACGGTTACTCGTCCTTCCAAATACGCAGGTTACAGCGGGTTCCTATTCAAAACCGGGTCGGCAATTCTAAGGAAAGGACTGGACACAAAAACAAGGCAGTTAATTGTTACACACACGTATTACAAATATCTTCCCAGAGACAAATACTATATCAATAGATACACTAGATTCTGGGTTGGCCAGAAACGGGTTAACACAAGGTTTTACTGAATGGAAATCTGTCTCTATACCAGCTCAGGGAAAGTATGGTAATATACAGCCAGCACTTACAGCACTTAGATTACAATTACAATTCTGGACACAGGAATACACTTGCTATAACTTCCCAAACTTGTATAGCACTGGACGGCACCAATGCAAAGATGCAATTACGTTAACACCTGGTGTCGATAGACACTCACCTGGCCGGAAGTCTATCTCGAATGGAGTCTGCTGCGCTACGATACACTGTGAGGGGGGACTGCGGTATTCTAGCAAGACACTCAGAGGTGGCTAGACATATCACAACTAACGTGCCTATACACTGGGGTTGGGGGGGGGGAGAAGGTCTTTAATAAACAAGGGGGTGGCACAATTGGTATAATATAATTTCTTCTGTTGGTCACTGTGGTGTTTCACTCGCGTGCCTGTGCACTAGGGAGTGAGAAGTTTTAATAAGCAAGGGGATGGCATGATCAATACAATATAATTGTTCTGTTAGTCACTGTGGTGTTTCATTCACTGGGGGGGGGGCACGGGACTCCACTCAGGATATACACTAGACCAGAATCACTAGTGGGCTCGTCCAATCTTATACTCTGTGCTCCTGGTCACTTTACCAAGAGAATACACTACACAGAATCACTCGCGTTGTACAAACTAATGTATACATAGATCTGGGTCTAGAAGGCACACACTGGTAAAGTCTATCTGTTTTACTATCACTGGTGGGCCACAGGTTGTTTCCTCCATCTGGAGGACAGGCAGAGTGACACGCCCTGGGCGGGGCCCCACACGTAGTCGTGGGGCTAAGGGTTCGGCCCGAAGAAAGCCACGAGGCGGGCCCGACGTCAAGTCTGAGAGAGACTCGGAGAGGTCCCACCAGCAGGTAAGTCGCGCCCTGGTGTTTGGGGGAACTCCCAGGGTGGCTGAGGACCCAGGATACTGGAACCCGGGGTGGCTGGACTGCGGCAATGGCTGGAGGGTGGCGGCGCCGTCAGAGTCGTCACACAGGAACCTCGGGCTGGGGGAGTATTTGACGGGGCCCGACGTTGGCTGCTACATTTGCTAGGGCTCCGCCTTGACTGCTGCTCGCACTGGTAGAGTTGCAGGGAACCAAGACCTCGGGCGAGGCCTTGCCACAGCTCAGGGGAAGGGTCCTCTCCGACTGCAGGATCTCCTGTGGGAGAGAAGCAGACTATGGCCTGCTCTACCTCTGGCCTGGCGTGGCTAGTTGCCGACTTCGTGGTGGCACAGGGGACTACAGCTTCAGTGCAGCTGACGGCCTGCTCTACCTCTGGCCTGACGTGGCTAGTGGCTGTCATCAGAGTGGTCCAGGGGGTTGTAGCTCTGGTGTGGCTAATGGCCTGTACCGTGGAGCGAGGAGAACCAGTAGCAGAGGGATGGATGATGGCCGATCCTGCCTCGTACCCAGCACGGCTTGTGGCCGATGCTACGGCGCTACTCTGGGGGGGAACGACTACAGGAGTCGGACGACTGGTGGCCTATCCTATCTGACTGACACGCGGCTGTGCCATGGCTCTGCAGCAGGGATACCACTGGGGAACGGACTGTGGCTGGTTCTGCCTCTTGCCTGGTATGACTGTGGCCAATACCTCGATGTTGCGTGGAGTTGCAATTGCAAACTCCACCCCTTACCTGGCAAGTGGATTTTTGGCCGGAGACTAGGCGCCAGCGACTGCTACCTTTCCGGGACATCGGCTGGAAGTGAGAGGGGCATTGGAGAGGGATACAGGTACGCCGTTCCTGTTCCGAGCTGCTCGGTGTCCGCGGTGGACCTCCAGTCCCCGGTAGTCCTTGGGGGTTGGGGGTGTTGGTGTCGTCTGCACCGGCCGTCGCGTCATCTGTGGCCTTCACCCCTAACTTCCGTATTTCACCACCCTCCCCTGTAAGAAAGTCACGACCCCGTGACTGGAGGTGGTAGAGGTTGATGTTGGACGTTTGGTGGAAGGGTTTGAGGTGATACAGGAAGGTGGTCCAGTGGTCGGTCGGTATATTGGGTTGCAGATGTTGGGAGTAGGTGACACGAAGAGTGGAAGGGTGGTTCGCCTGCTGGAGGAGTCGCAGTAAGTGGTGTGTGCTCTGGACGCGTTGGTGTTGCCCAAAAGTGGGGATCCAGGTTATCCTCGTGATGCGCATGGTGGTGGTGGTGGTTTGGAGGCGAATGCTGGCTACAGGCAGTCCGGCGTGGTTTATATTGCCGGGAGAGCATGGAGGTGGTGTTCCCTTGGGAGTGCAGCGGGGTGGGTTTTTCCATGCGAGATGAGTAGGGATGGTTATTGGGGTGGTGTTAGGCGGTGGGGTGGGTGGTTGGCTGCTGGAGGGCGAGGGGGTGGGTGTAGGTGTGGAGATGTAACGAGCTGGTGGGTGTGAGACACGGCCAGAATGGGTGGTTGTGGTGGTGAGATGGAGAGTGGGCGGTGACAGAGAGTGGGGTGAGGGAGCGGGGGCAGGCGCAGAGTGAGGCGGTGTAGTGTGATTGGTTGCTGGGGTTGGTGGGGCGGGGGTTAGGTTGGGCGCGAAGCACGAGGTGGTTGGTCGGTGGAATTTCCCACAGGTGAGGGTTGACCACGTGGTGTGGGCGGCGTGGCGGTTGGAGGGGAACGTGGTGGTGGTGGGGGTGTAGTGCATGGGGGTGGCATAGGAGTTCTGGGCGGTGAGGGGGTGGTGGAGACCGGCGTGGATGGGGATGGGGAGGAGTAGTAGGAAAATGGCTCTTCGTGGGGAGTTGGAGGTGTTGGTTTGGCTCGGGGAGTCAGGGAGGGAGCAGCGGGGGTGGGGGAGTTTTGGGCAGGGCGGACGTGGCGATTCCTGTAGGTGTAGGTGGTTCCATTGCAGTTGACAATGACCTGAAAGGGGTTGGGAACTTTAGTGATGGTATAGGGCCCCAGAAAGCAGGGAGCAATTTTGTCAGGGGTGGGGAGGTGTGTAGCGAAAACCTTGTCGCTTGGTTTGTAGGCATTGGTGGGGGAGGAATCGTTTTGGGTGTTGGTGTGCATGCAGGTGCTGTAACCGACACTTTAGGTATTGTAGGGGGTCGGCAGTTGGGGAGTGGGTGGGGGGTTGAAGGTGTTGTTGGAGAGGGAGGAGGAGGGGTGCCTCGCCATAAACCCGCTTGTGGGGGGTGATGCCGTCGTCACGGAGGCAGGTGTTATAATTCCCCACTGGACAATTTTGACGTGTGCAGGCCAATCTTGATCTTGGGTATCCTGGATGTGGGTCCTGATTTGATTTAACAGGGTCCGGTGACTCCTTTCGCAAACCCCATTTCCTTGGAGCCAGTAGGGGGAAGAGTGGGAAATGAAGAATCCAAATAGAGTGGATAGTTCCTTCCAGATTTGCCTCGTGAACTCTGTGGCGTTATCAGAATGAATGGCCTGGGGGATGCCAAAGTAGGGTGTTGGCTATGGCGACGGCAGTGTGCTTCTTGGCCAGACAAGTGATCAGGAATTTGGAGTAGACATCAACAATGTAATGATGTATATGTAGCAGGACCTAGGTGGCAGGGGGCCGACAACATCGACAGATAATAACTGCCAAGGTTTGTGGGCAGAGATCTTGCTGGCCGGACCTGCAGAACGGGTGATGTCCTTGCCTAGGCAGCACGCCCGACACGTCTGAGTGACACGCTGGGCGAGAGTAGTGGGGTTGGGGGTCCAGCCAGTAGAGGTCGTTGAAAACTTGGGTTAACTTTTTTGTACCCAGGTGGATTCCATCGTCTGAGTGGAGGTGGGTGAGGATGTCTATCGCGGAGTCTGAGTCCAGGACGATGTGTCCCGGTGGTGTAAAAAGTTGGTCTCCTTGCAGGTGAATCCTGCTGGGGAATCCATGGGAGCTGGTCTTGGCCCTGCCAGCGCCAGATTAGCTCAGACTGGGGGAGTATGGATCGTACTAGTAAGCGGGAGAGGGCGTCGGCGTTGGTATGCAGTTTCCCGGGTCGGTAGGCAATCTCGTAGTCAAACTCCTCGAGCGCTTTGCGCCAGCGGAGAAGCTGGGCGTTCTGAGTGGCTGATTGTCAAAGCCACTGAAGGGACTGGTGGTCTGTGATGACGGTGACCTTGGTGCCGGATAGGTAAGCCCTGAAACAGTCGAGGGCCCAGACGATACCAAACACTCGTGCTTATTAGCAGCGTAATTTTGTTCGGCTGGGTTTAGGGTGCGGCTGGTGCAAGCGATGATGTGCTCACACCCTTCTTGGACCTGCGCTAGGACGGCGCCTATGGCTACCAGTAAGACGTCGATGTATAATATGAAGGGGAGGTCGTAGTTCGGGAAGGCGACGATGGGGGCCGAGACTAGTTTTTCCCTTAGGGTGTTAACCCGTCACGTCCAAACCGATTTCCAACCTCCGATGCCCCCCAGTCCCAAGCATTTTTGGATTTTTTTTTTTTTTGGATCAAACCTTCGCTTTGGGTGAGAAACATAAAAAATTCATAGAGAAATCGCCCTCCTTAGGCTATAAATGGTGCTACAGGTGATGAGTCAGCCTTACGTTTTCCCTCTTTCTCAGGGTACCTGGCTAAAGAAAAACTATGGAAAGGTTAACTAATTCAAGCCACTTTAAATTACGTATTTCTTTATGTATTTGGTACGAATTTATGTGTAGTACAAGACTACATTAGTTTTCACACATTTATATAGGCAATAGAAGCATTGCTCAGTCACCAAACAAATCCACATATGACACCTTCCTTTATGACATCACCACCTCATCACTTCTGTTTCTTGTTCTAGCTTCTTTATTTCTTTGTCCTCCACCTCAGGAATCACTTTCACCATGAATTTCGTCACTGGAGAGACCGTGGGGCAACATACCTTTACTGGCCAAGTTACTGCTAACAGGTGAATTACCCAGTGTTGGGGGAGGGGTGGTTAGGTGGGGCCAGGCAGTATTCCCACTTGACAGCAGGTAGAGGAAGGTCTCCCACATATGCCTACCAAAAATCACCCATGAAACTTGAAAATTGTGCAAATTATGACCCTTGCAATTGCACGACGTACCCGTACGTCGATGGGTGTAGCTGTGACAAAATGTTGCGATGTACCCATATGTCGATGGGATTCCTCGGGTTAAATGCTGTTATTCGGTCGTCGCTCCAGATGAATGTCTCGCCTTTCTCAGTGAGGTCGTGTAGTGGCTTTGGAAGGTCGGTGAACTCTTTGATGAATCGCCGGTAATACGACGCGAGCCCCAAGAAGGCGCGGACTTGGTGGACGTCCTGCGGGAGGGGCTGGTTGGCAATGGCTCTCAGCTTATCCGNTGTCTGAGTGGAGGTGGGTGAGGACATCTATCGCGGAGTCTGGGTCCAGGATGATGTGTTCCAATGGTGTAAAAATTTGGTCCCCTTGCAGGTGAAGTTTCGGAAATAGGTGCTTGGGAATCCAGGGGGGCCGGTCTTGGTCCTGCCAGTGCCGAATCAGCTCGGACTAGGGGAGTAGGGATTGTACCGGTAAGAGGGAGAGGGTGTCGGTGTTGGTATGCAGTTTCCCGGGTCGGTAGGCAATCTCGTAGTCAAACTCCTCGAGCGCTTTGTGCCAGCAGAGGAGCTTGGCGTTCTAAGTGGCTGATTGTCGGAGCCACTGAAGGGACTGGTGGTCTGTGACGATGGTGACCCTGGTGCCAGATAGGTAGGCCCTGAAGTAGTTGAGGGCCCAGACGATACCCAGACACTCGCGCTTATTAGCAGCATAATTTCGTTCGGCTGGGTTTAGGGTGCGGCTGGCGCAAGCGATGATGTGCTTGCGCCCTTCCTGGGCCTGCACCAGGACGGCGCCTATGGCTACCAGCGAGACGTTGGTGTATAATCTGAAGGGGAAGTCATAGTTCGGGAAGGTGACAATGGGGGCCGAGACGAGTTTTTCCTATAGGGTGTTAAATGCTGTTATTCGGTTGTTGCTGCAGATGAATGGCTCACCTTTCTTAGTGAGGTTGCGTAGTGGCTTTGCAAGGTCTGTGAACCCTTTGATGAATTGCCGGTAATACGATGCAAGCCCCCAAAAGGTGCGGACTTGGTGGATGTCCTGCAGGAGGCTGGTCGGCGATGGCTCTCAGCTTATTGGGGTCTGGAGAGATGCCTTTCCCAGAGACGATGTGCCCTAGGAAGGCAACAGAGCAGGCGGCTAGGATGCACTTAGTGGGCTTGAGTTTCAACCCGGCCTGGTGTATTCGTTGGAACACCTGTCAGAGGCGGTGCAGGTGGTCGGCCCACGGCTTGCTAAAGACGATAATGTTGTCGAGGTACGCCAGGGAGACTTCCCAGGTTAGGCCGCCGAGGACGGACTCCATGAGGTGGGAGAAGGTGGCTGGGGCGTTGCATAGCCCGAATGGAAAAACATCAAACTGATAATGTTTCCCATTACTGGTGGAAAAGGCCGTTTTCCCTTGATCTTGAGGGTGGACGGGGAACTGACAGTATCCTGATTGGAGGTTCAGCGTGGAGAACCAGGTGGAGCCGTGCAGGGAGTCCAGGGAGTCGTCAGTGCGGGGAAGGGGAGTTGCATCCTTGATGGTTACATCGTTCAGGGGGCGGTAATCAATGCAGAATCGTAGGGTGCTGTCCTTCTTCCGAACAGGACAACGGGGGAAGACAAGGGGCTGGTGGAGGGAGTGATGATGCCGGCATCCAGCATTTCGCGGACTTGCCTGTCTTCTTCAGCCTGTTGGTGTGGGTTTTCCCGGCGGGAGGCTTGCCAAATAGGGGGCCCGGTGGTGGGAATTTCGTGAGCCAAGTATGTTGTATGTCCCAAATCGGTTGGCCCTGTAAAAAAAAGGTCTTGATATTCAAGGAGTAGGTGGTGCAGGGTCTCGGCTTGATGGGGGGACAGGTGATCGGGTAAAGGGGGAAGGGGGGAGGGGCTTGAATATAGGGGCGGGGTGTTGCTAGGCTCAGCTGCCTCTAGGTCACTGATCAGGAGTCCTCTAGGTAGAGTGAGGGGTGGAAAAGAGAGAATGGGTCCCCGTGGGCTTATTCATCTGTAGCCAAGCTTCATGGTGGGGAGGAATGGTGAGGGTGGACGCAACAGTGGGCATGACAAGGAGGAGGGGAAGGGGGGGTCAGCAAAAAGGGGGGAGGGGGGTCATTTTGTCGTGTGCACATGCAGAGGGCTAGGGGCTGTCGGGGGGGCGGTCGGAAATGGAGCCACCTCCCGTGCCAGTCGATGTGGGTGTGTAGCTTCTGGAGAAGGTCCAAACCCAAGTAGCCATCATAGGCACGGCAGGAAGAGTCGAAAACAATGAAAGGGTGGTAGGTGGAGGCTGGTTGGTGGGTCTTGGCTCGTAGGGCCTGAGTTTCCCCACGGATAGGCAAGAGGCCTTCCCCTGCATCTACGAGGCGGGCTGAGGTGGGGAGAAGGGGGCCAAAAGCCTTCCAGTGCCGGAAGTAAAAATGCATGTACAGGCAGGACCTGGCGGCTCCCGTATCTACCAGAAGTCTTGCCTTGACCCCCCGAAACTTCATTTTGTCATAGACCGGGGGTCAGTACTTTGTAGAGGTGGACCCCGCCACCATGGAGAGGTGCGGGGGCGGTCCTAAAAATCCAAAGTCAGCTCGAGGGCCTTGTTGGTGTCAACATCACCTGGCTCACAGTCGGTGTCTGATTCCTTAATGAGGGGGGGTCTGGGTTCGCGGGGTTTTCGTCAACTGCCGACAATTGTTGGCACCCCGGCAGGTTGGTTCTGATTCTGCGCGCCGCCTTCAAATGTTCATGTATGTCGTGAAGTGGAGAGCGGCTGCTACAGGCTGTAAACTCCCATGGATTGTTGGTGATGAAGTTTGTGTTTTCTTTCTGTGGTGGCCGTTTCTTGGTGGGGCGGGCTCTTGGGGGGGCCGGGGCGGGGACGCTTCGTGTCAGGGCTGGATGGGGTTGGGGCGGTAGTGGGGAAGGTTTTGTGAGGAACCGGTTCATGACCCCGATGTGTTGTATGGCGGGGCGTGCTGCGAGGAGGTGGCGGATGAGTTGGACATTGTGGTCCAAATTTCCTGCCGGGTCGTGGATAGTGAAATGTTCTTTCACTGTGCCCGGGAGGACACTGAGGAGGGTGTTGAATATATGCTCGTCCAAGGTATCTATTTCAGCATCCGGGTACGCGGCGGTGACGAGTCACCGAGCATGGATCAGTGTTGTCAAAGTCACCGTCATACTTCAGGGCATCGAGTTGTGACATCGTGACAACTTTCCCTAATGAAGGGGTAATAGCCTCTGTTACTATTTTTACAAAATGTGAGGTCTGGGACTATTTTCAGTGCTACACTAAATACCGCCTTTCCCAGGTGAGGTAGAGTGACAGCTATTTTCTGTCTATCATTATATCAAACCCGATGTCAAGTAACGGCTTGACCATATCTAAGTATTGAGTGATGTCGAATTGTTCTAGGTTGAATTTTGGTAGGTTAGGTTAGGTTAGGTATCTTGAATGGAGTCTGCCACGCTACGATACTGTGAGGGGGGACTGTGGTATTCTAGCGAGACACTCGGAGGTGGCTAGACATTTCACAACTAATGTGCCTATACACTGGGGTGGGGTGGGGGGGAGGTCTTTAATAAACAAGGGAGTGGCACGATTGGTATAATTTCTTCTGTTGGTCACTGTGGTGTTTCACTCGCGTGCCTGTGCTCTAGGGAGTGAGAAGTTTTAATAAGCAAGGGGATGGCATGATTGATACAATATAATTGTTCTGTTAGTACTGTGGCGTTTCATTCACTGGGGGGGGAGGGGGCACGGGACTCCACTCTGGATATACACTAGACCAGAATCACTAGTGGGCTCGTCCAATCTTATACTCTGGGCTCCTGGTCACTTTACCACGAGAATAAACTATACAAAATCACTCAGCCCGAAGAAAGCCAGGAGGTGGGCCCGACATCGAGCCTAAGAGAGACTTGGAGAGGTCCCACCAGCAGGTAAGTCGCGCCCTGGTGTTCAGGGCAACTCCCGGGGTGGCTGAGGACCCAGGATACCGGAACCTTGGGTGGCTGGACTGCGGCAATGGCTGGAGGGCGGTGTCGCCGTCAGGGTTACCACACGGGAACCTCAGGCTTGGGGAGTAGTTGATAGGGCCCAATGTCAGCTGCTACGTCTGCCAGGGCTCCGCCTCGGCTGCTGCTCGGACTGGTGGAGTTGCAGGGAACCAAGATCTCAGGTGAGGCCTTGCCACGGCTCGGGGGAAGGGTTCTCTCCAGCTGCAAGATCTCCTGTGGGAGAGAAGCGGACTGTGGCCTGCTCTACCTCTGGCCTGGCGCGGCTAGTGGCCGACGTCGTGGTGGTACAGGGGGGACTACAGCTTCAGTGTGGCTAATGGCCTGCTCTACCTCTGGCTTGACAAGGGTAGTGGCCGTCGTCGGAGTGGTCCAGGGGGTTGTGGCTCTGGTGTGGCTAATGGCCTGTACCGTGGAGCGAGGAGAACCAGTAGCAGAGGGACGGACGATGGCCGATCCTGCCTTGTACCCAGCACGGCTTGTGGCTGATGCTGCGGAGCTACTCTGGGGGAGCGACTACAGGAGTCGGACGACTGGTGGCCTGTCCTACCTGACTGACACGCGTCTGTGCCGCGGACCTGCAACTGGGGAACAGACTGTGGCCGGTTCTGCCCCTTGCCTGGTATGACTGTGGCCAATACTGCGGTGTTGTGTGGGGTTGGAATTGCAAACTCCACCCCTTACCTGGCGAGTGGATTTTTGGCCGGAGACTAGGTGCCGGCGACTGCTACCTTCCTGGGACGTTGGCTGGGAGTAAGAGGGGCATCGGGGAGGGATACAGGTACGCCGTTCCTGTTCCGAGCCATTCGGTGTCTGCGGTGGATCCCCGGTAGTCCTTGAGGGGGTTGGGGGTGTTGGTGTCGTCTGCACTGGCCGTTGCATTGTCTGCGGCCTTCACCCCTAACTTCCACATTTCAGCTCAATAATGAAATGTAAAATGTATCCATCTATCTATTGCCAGACGCCTTAATCTCGCAAAGGGTGGCCACAAACAAATCGTCTGGTCTGCCATTTCACTGCCCTACTCCCAGCTCACATCCCCTTCTCTCCCATTCTTCTCCACTCCACCCCATCCTAGGTCTCCCCCTCCCTCTCACCACTCACATATACTCTCCTCGTTAGTCTCTTGCTCTCCATCCTCTCCACACGGCCAAACCACCTCAGTGTATTTCTCCGAATACTTTCTATCACATCCACACCACAACGCACCTTCACTTCCTCATTTGTCAATCTCTCTCCCTGTAACGCCCCATGCTCCTTTCAAATAACTCATTTCCACTGCTCTCACTCTTGAGCTGTGTCCTTCCAGCAAGGTCCAAGCTTCAGTTCCATATGTTAGAGTTAGTATCACAAAAACCTCATGCAGCGATTTTTTTTACTTCCATGCTCACTTCCCTGTTTATCACCGCTTTCAAAGAACCAGCTACGTTTCTTCCCCGTTGTACCCTTTCAAGCACTTCACCATCCAAACTTCCATCCTTACTCATCACACTACCCAAGTACTTATATGCACTTACAGTTTCCATTTCCTCATCATCCAGCATCACCGTACATCCAGTGACTTCATTTCTCTCAAAGACCATAACTTTACTCTTCCCTACATTCAACTGTATATTCCATTTCTAACACACACTTCCGAACTCATTCACCAAGCCTTACAGTACCCCTTTGTCTGCACTTAACAGTACAGTATCATCTGCAGATACTATAGGGAGTTTCCAAACACTGCCCTCTCTCATTATGGCTGCTCCAACACCTACTGCACTACCTTGTATCTCTTATAACCCCATCCATATACAGACTGAACAACTATGCAGACATGACACATCTCTGTTTCAATCCAATTTTCAGGTAGAAAAATTCACTCAATTTACTATCCACACACTGAAGCCTCAGACCACTCATACATACTCATCAAGGCATTCAACAACTTTCCGTTGACTCCATATATTCTTAATACTTTCCACATTCCTTGTCTATCCACTCTGACATATGCTTTCTCCAAATCCATGAGGGCTGCATACAACTCATTTTCCTTCTGTTGAAACTTTTCCACCAAAGACTTAAGAATATTTGGTCTATGCAACCTCTTCCCTACCTAAAACCACCCTGCTCTTCACCAGCTAATTCCTCTGTGATTCCCCTAACTCTGTCAATAAATATCCTACAATACACTTTTCCTGTTACACAAAAGACAAATGCCCCTATGACAACCACACTCTTATTTTCCCCTTTTTGCTTTGTACAAGGGAATAATTATACCCGACTTCCAATTCTTCGGGATTCTGCCTTCTTCCTAGGCCATCCTGCATATCTTCCATGTTCATTCTACTGCTATCTCCCCCATGCTTCATCATCTCACCACACACACCATCAATTCCTGGGACTTTCCTCATTTTGACTTTTTCACTGCATCCACTATTTCCATCTTACTGATTTCTTCCATTCATCTCAATCTCTCCTTCTCCCAGCCATTTATTCTTGCACCACTTTCATTCTCTATGTTTAACAGCTCCTGAAAGGTTTCTCTCCATCTGCTCAATTTTTCTCTTTTCTCCACTAGGATCCTGTCTTACTCTCTTTACCTCTTTACAGAACATTTTCTTAAATTCCCTCCACTTTACACTCAAATTCCTTTAAAATTCCTCATCCACTCTCTTCTTACTAATCTTTTCACCTCTCTCTTCCTCTCTACATATAACTCTCTCCTCTGTCTCAACTTTCTCCATGTCCCTGCCTCCCATCTACTCATTATATGCCATCTTCTTTTGCACCACAGCTTGTCTCACCTCTTTATTCCACACACCACCTCACATGCTGCACAGATTTCTTCTGTGAATATCTTGCACACACCTTCCTCCTCCCCCATCTGCTCCGAATCATATTTACTCAATCGCTTCTCCATTTCCCTCTTATATTTTGCCTTTTTTCGATCCTCTTGCAGCCTTTCTACCATCCTTGTATGGACTGCTTCCTGTCCTTCCCTCCTGCTATTCCTCCATTGCATTTGAGCCTTGACTTCCACCACCAGCACCACATGGTAGTCAGAAAGTCCACTCCCCCAACCTCAGTATGCTCTTGCATCCATTACACACATCATTCTGTCATCCACACACACATAATCAATCATTGCCTTCCGTTCATTCAATTCACCACCCACCCTTCTTATCATTCACCACGTATACCTGTGGATCATTTTGTGTCTAAAGAGGGTATGGGCTAACACCAACGCCCTCCCTGCACAAATGTCCCCTCCGCCAACCCACTTGTTGTCATGCAGGGAACACGTGTTGGTTGGTTATAAGATTACCACACAGTGTTGTAAATGATTTTGTTGTGCAGCGTGTTTTAGGACCGACTCCTCATTCCTTAAACACGGCACTTAAAGCGGGGTCCTCTTTCTAGACTGGGCTGGGTATACTTAGGGCAACTAAGAGGAACAGGGCATAAAAACACACAGCAACAAACCTTACATGTGTATTACCTTAATTCTTACAATGAAAATACTGACAGTGGCACACTTTACACAGAAATAAATTAATACAATGGACAAGGCCGGAGGCCTCTGGGGCAGGTAACGTAGCCGGTGTTGCTTCTGGAGAGAGCCCGGATGTAGGAAGGTGGCCCAGGGTGGCGGCCTTTGTCAGGGGTGTAATCGGCTGCCATGAGGGTGTCCGGGGTTGTTGCCGGGAGCCTCATAAGGAGGCTGGCTACTGCTGGGTCTTCTGGGGCCTCGTCAGGAGGCCAGTCACTGCTGAGTTGTCTGGGGGCCTTTGTCAGGAGGTCTGGTATTGCTGGATCGTCCAGGAGAGTCTGAGGGGCGGCATGGTAGGGGCGCCCGTCTCTAGGGAGGCAGAGGGTTGGGGCCTAAGGGCTGGGCCTGAACAGGGAGAGAAGGCGCACCTGTCAGTGCCCACTCTGCCGGGTGGGGAGATGCCGGGCTGGGAAGGGGAGATTACGCCCCGGGGTCTTGGGGACATCTCAGTGGAACTGGGGGCTGCAGTCTCCCCTCGGCTAGGCCTCCGTCAGGGGTGTAATGCGGCGTCCCGTCTCTGAAAAGCCATTCAGGGTCGAGGTCTGCAGGGGGCCTGGTTGTGGGGCATGGACCCCGGGTCTCAGTGGGCCCTCTCCAAAATCTGCTCCAACTGCTGCTCTTCTGGCAGAGTACTCCTGTGCAGGGAAGAGGCGAGGATACCTGAGCAGACACAAACAGAGTTGGGCTAACAGGGGAAATCCTCAGGAGGGGAAGGCACTGGGATAGGGGGCGAGGGGCGGCACATAGCCGTTCCCTCCCCGGCAAGGCTGGTGGCCGCCGCTAGGTCCCCTAGGGCACGGAAGGCGGAGCGGCTGGTGGCTGTATCCTCCCTCATGCGGTACGAGGCCGTCACTGAGGGTCCGTGCCCCCGGCTGGCTGTGGGTGTAACGTGGCTGGTGGCCGTCGCCTGCCCATGGGTGCTGCTAGTGGCCGTCACCTGAGAGCCGTGCCCCACGAGGACTACACCCCGAGTGCGGCTGGAGGACATCAAGGGGGTGCAGGTGCGACTAATGGCTGTCACCGGTGTCCTTTTTCCCGGGTGTGTTGTAGGGAGGGTGCGGCTAGTGGCTGTTGCCGATGTTGGGGGTCTGCTGCTGGAGGTGTGGCTGGTGGCAGTTGCTTGTCTGGGGGTGCAGCTGTTGGCTGTCATCAATTCCCTCTTCCCTGCAGGGTTGTTGCGAGGACGGCTGGTGGCCGTTGTCTGGTGTGAGTGAGGGAGGGAAGCAGCTACTGAGCGGCTGGTGGTCGTCTCCTGCTGGCTACGAGAATAGCCTCATCCTGAACCTGGCGAGAGCTAGTCTGGCTGAGATGTAGTGCGCCGCGACTGCTACCTTGGTGTTGAGGCACCTGAGTGCGAGAGGGGCATAGGGGATAGGTGCAGGTAGGCCTGTCTCGCGCTGAGCCCTCGCTCACTGTATTTACCCCTCGGTTGTCTCCTCCTAGGGTGGTCGTCGTATCCAGGTGGGGTGTTTTGGTGGCGTGCATTTCAGATGATATCATTTGGTTTGCCACTCATTGTGAAGCTACCCTTAAACAGAATACCACCACACTAAGTGGGTGGATGATGGGTGCCCCCACCTACCACAAATGTAAAGTGATTATGCAAAAAAAAAAAAATAATAATAAAATAAAATAAAAAGACATAGTGGCACTGCTTTGAACCAGAGAATCTTTCTTTAGTACAATGAACTATTGTACACTATCAGCAAATGCAGCTGAAGATTTTTTTTTTCCCGGGCTAATGCAAGTTACTTTCTCCAGGTCAGACTGACTACTCATTTTTAAGTGGTTGGTAACCATTCCTCTTGGATAATGCATCAAATATTTACATTATTATCATGCAATTCTATGTTGCCCCATGAAAAGTGTACGAGTCTGGGGGCTAGGCAAGTTGGTCCTGGAATTTAAGAAAAGAGACCAGCCTCGCTTATCCCCGAGTGGCATTACATGAGCAATACACCCCATCCACCCCTTGGATATAAACCTGCACAGGCTCACTTCGATTGGAGTGCTTTTATTACCCACTAAGCCTCCAGGAGCCATATTTGGTTATATGGTTACCACCCAGCACAGTAAATTGTTTCCTGGTATACAGGAAACCATTTGGCTTGTCACTCAGTGTAGTCACCCACAGGCAGAAGGAAGAGAAAAGAATGAAGGAAATAATTAAAGAAGGGGAAGGAAGGAAGAAAGGAAATGGCAGACACCCATGAGCAGCACTATATTGAGTGAGTGGATGGTGAGTGCTCCCACCAACTGTCCAAATAAACCAGTTTTCCTCTTAATTTATATTATTCTGTAGTACTGTACCTAAAAAAGGGTTGGGGGAGTGAGAGGTCACAGAGGTTACAGTTATGCAAATTAGAAGTAAATAATAATAATCAGCTGATGAACATACTGTATCAAACATGAGGAGGGATAGCAAAGAGAAAGACAGGAAACATTTAAGACATTACTTCTATTTTGGTTACATCCAGAAGGAAATATAAAATACTGAAGGAACTGTACACTTCTAAGCTTTTAATGAGTATTCTTTGCTATATTCCTACAAAAGTTGGCTGTCACTGAGTAAGTGGAGGTATCTTGTCAGTCAACAGCTTTCTATCATTCTACTCTGATGCTCCATCACCTGATACTACAGCCTAAATTGCATCTTGGGCAACAATTACAGTGCAGATATACAAGTATGCCAAACCCTCTTCCTCTTTTAAGAAACTTCGATTTACTGAATTCTGACCAACAAGCTCTGACTCAATAGATGGAAAAGATTTCATACATGGCTGACTGGCCATGTGACATAGTCAGCTGTGAAAGGACACTGTTAGTGGTGTACTGCAAACAGTAAGTGAAATGAAACTGTTCTAAATGCTGTACAGTAATGTTGTGTACAGAAGTGTATAACTGTCTCTCTCCCAGTTTAGAAGTCCAAGAGTTTTCTCATGACCACAAGTGACTGTACATGTACTGCTAATGATGTCATGGATTCTCTGCCCACCTCACCCTGTGTTGATCCATTGTAAAGATGCTAAGTTAGATTAGAATAATATCTTTATTCCTCAGCTGGGGAAGGCAAATCTGCCATACCCCTCAAACCTTTATAATTCACCCAACCTAGTGTATTTACAAAGGGCCAACACAGGGTGTGGTAGGTGGAGTGTTCATCACATCATCAGCCATGAATGAGCAGTTGCTGTTTAGCACACTTCTGGTACATGTAACTACTGGTTCAAAACACCAGGCGGGGTGGCTCCATATGAATCACCTCTATATCACTCTGTCCTCTGCCATCACATCCCTCTTCACTCAAAAGCCGAGTAAAGGAGAGTAAATCGTGCTGCCCGTCAACAAAATGGTAATAGAAAACATGTTTCTTGTCTCACTGTACTATATTAGGTACTCATTCAAAATCTTTTACGATTAACAATACTGTTCAGTATACTATGTATGTGAATAATAATGACTTGTACAGTATGGTAACAAGAAGGCAAAATATTAAAACACAGTAACTGAGAAATGTAGGGTACTATATTGTATCTACCAAATGAGAGTGGGTATTTAACAAATCTGGATTCATTAACATGGTCAATGAACATCAGATTTAACAATCCACCACTTCTCCATATTAGTTTGTTATACGGAGAGTTCACCAAAGAATAATTATGCTCTAATTAACGTCTGTATACCAGTTCATCCTACCATATTACCATGTTCCTCTTTCAGTCTCATGCAAAGTCTACCTCAGATCATCCTGCCATCCTACTCAAAATGTGTTATGGGAGATTCAGTGAGGAATCAATTTGTATCTTCTTCCATTCTGCAGACAGTACTCACTTAAAATTAATATTTGGACTATACAAAAGGCATTTAAAAAACTTCACATATATTTATTGATCAAATGAAAAACTGCTTCTATTAGATAAGATATAAGGCAAGGAACATGTAAATACTTGAATGTAAATGGTTTAATTCTGCTTGAATAGATTTATAGAATAGTGTATAGACAATAAATTATAATACTCCTAATGCCCATACCTGAAAAAGAAAGAAAGAAAAAAAATGAATACTTTGGATGGTATTATGCTGAAATGGCGGGGGTGGAAAAATTCTAAATGTTGTAAAGTTAGTAATAGTATTATGGTACATGGCTGTCAAGTTAATGATTCAATAACACTTTTGGGGTAAGACAAAGGAGTATGATGTTGACATGGTTGTTCAGGATATACTGGTACCCTGGTAAGTACTTGCACTGCATATACAGTATGTCCCAGGATTTGACAAACTAATTTCAGGTGATTCTACAGCAAATACTGATTACAAACTACTGTACTGTAATTTCAGGTGATTCTACAGCCAATTTGGATTATGTATATGTATATATGTATCTACCTACATACATAGTCAAAACTTGCTATATGATAGGGTTGCATCAAGTGAGAACTTATCGCATGATGATTTATTGTATAGTGAGGTCAAAACAACGTGGGTTCAATGGGGCTAGGAAGGATGCCCTCGACCGCGAAACCTAAAATGCCCCCCAAAATCTCTGCCATCCACCTGAAGTCTGTCCTAGGATGGTCCGAGTTGTCATCAAGGGTCCCACCAAATGCTGGGGGGACAGCTGGGGTCCTGAACAAACACTCCAAGTCCTCAAAAGGAAGTGAAGGGAGATAGGGGCAGTGATGCAGTGAGGTGGCTGACTGAGAGCAATGTGGTGAGGCAGATGGAAAGCAATGTGGTGAGGCAGATGGAGAACAATGTGGTGAGGAGGATGGACAACAAAGCAGTGAGGGGGATGGAGAGTGAAGTGGTGAGGCAGATGAAGAGCATAGGGGTGAGGTGGATGGAGAGCGATGCAGTGAGGAGGATGGAGAGCAAAGTGGTGAGGTGGATGGAGAGCAAAGTGGTGAGGTAGATGGAGAGTGATGAGGTGAAGCGGATGGACAGCAATGAGGTGAGGTGGATGGAGAGTGATGCGGTGAGGCAGATGAAGAGCGATGCGGTGAGGTGGATGGAGGGTGAAGTGGTGAGGCAGATGGAGGGTGATGTCGTGAGGTGGATGAAGAGCGATGCAGTGAGGCGGATGGAGAGCGATGCAGCGAGGCGGATGGAGAGCGATGCAGTGAGGCGGATGGAGAGCGATGCAGTGAGGCGGATGGAGAGCGATGCAGTGAGGCGGATGGAGAGCGATNAGAGTGAGGAGGAGTGTGGCAGTGTGGTGTACAGGTGTGCCAGGCAGCAATGAAGACCAGGCAGACATGACGGAGGCAGATGATGCAGGACATTGCACTTGCACACGACTCACAGACGGCCTTGGTTCTTTCTTGGTGTTGCTGGCAGGGGAGGAGGTGATGGTGGTCAGCCATGCTGCCTCTTTCTTTGCTGCCAGGTGCTCCCTGTATGGCTTCAAGGGTTGTTCGATGCCATACAATGATGCATCACTCCCCACTGGGTTTGGGTCCTTGTCCTGGATGAATACTGCCCTTGTCCATTAGGCATGGAACTCCTTCATGATTTTTATATCGAGGACAAGAAGTTGCATATCCCTGCCACCTTCCTGTGTCTCTGCCACTCATTCCCTGAGCTCTATGAGTTCCTCTGTGAACAACTGTCCCTCTCTGCAATGGCACCAAGGAGTAGGGTGAGGAAGTCCTTGGCTGCCATGAACCCTGGTACACACTGTTCTTCCTGGATGATATGTCTTTCCTGATATCCACTTCTAAAACAAATGCATCTCACCAACGCTTTAGACAGGTTTTTATAGAGTATCCCACTTCATTGCTTTCAGCTTTACATGGACGGTCTCAGCCACCATAAGGTCTGCACTAGAAGCCTCGCCATGCATGGTCACATGTTGAAGGCCAGCATGGGCCTTAATATGCCCAAACTAACCCGTGGTAGCCTTGAGCTCCTCCTCGGCCTCCATACCTTGCTTGTCATTGAGGTTCTTCCACAGATAAAGAGCCTTACTGCAGACGAAGGTATTTTTTTTTTTTTTTTTTATGTGTCCGACTCTGGGCATAGGCTTTACAGCCTGCTATCAAGGCCCAGTCGTCCTCCTACATGCCATACACCTCTACATGTCACCACTTCGGCGCTTAACACCCACCATCCATATTGAATACATGCTAGGGCTGTCTCATACAGGACTGGTGTATTGGTATTAGCGGGGTTATTTTAACGACATGTCGGCGGGTCTTCTGGTAGATCAGTAAAGCCTGATTTAATGAAATTCAAATCCTTAAACTGTTCCCTGCACCAGGGAGGATTCAAACCTGGGTCCCACGGGACTGCAAGCCAACTCTCTACCGATCGAGCTTTGCTCAGTTCAGGTCATTAACCCACAGAGCCAGGATACGCCCCATCTACATACACGACAGGCTCCTTTGCTCAAGTTAGACATTTTGTGGTCACAGAAGGCAAATTCTGCAGTGCTGCAATTACAGCATCTGATTTCTTTTTGACTGTCAAGACTGTGGACTGGGGCTGCTTTATGACATAAGCGACTGTACTCAGGCCTTGGCTTCCTTAATCCGCCGCATGCCAGCAGACTCTAGACCCTCATTTTTTTTTTTTTTTTTTTGCTAGATAGGTTAGAAATGATGAATGAATATGGAGAACACCATAAAAGTACTCACAGAAGCCATTTATTTAGGCTGATTTTGAGGTCGATTTTCCCTGATGAGGCGGCTGAAACTCTGGAGTAATGCCCATAGACTTTATCAGCTGCTGCCGACACACCCAGCGAGTTGAGGTAGATTTTCGTTTTCTTCATCGGTAACTATGCTATTCGAGCCAAGGACACTCTTGTTGGGTATACAAATGATATAGGAAGGCCTAGAGAGGCACGGGAATACCCCAGCCGATTTTTTGGTGCCTAAGTTGAATTTTTGAAATTTGGCAAAAACAGGTAGCCCTCAACTTACGAAAATAATTGGTTCCTGAATGTCTTTCGTAAGTTTTTTTTTCATAAGTTGTTTTTTCCCCTTAAACTTCTATCAATCTTAGTAGCCCTTATTTTCATGCATGTATGGTTAACATAAACAAGCATAAATACAAAGACTGATATATTGTATTTAAGTATTTTGTACAGTACTGTGTAAGAAAAGTTCCTTGCCCTTTAGAATTGTTCCTACAGCTGAGGGATTCAGTTTCAACACACGCGCCACATCACTCGGCCTCTCCACTCACGTAATTGTCAACTTAGGTTTCCATTGTAATTGCATGCTGTTTTCTCCTGCTACCATCACCACTTTCACTACTTTTCTGTTTCTGAGACATTTGGGGGAAATAATCAAGTCTAAATGATAAAAATCGAAGTTGATGTTACTTGTAATGATAACAATGCTCAGGGCTTCCAAGCAGGTGAATGGCAGGGGCACACAGTTGGCATCTGTTGGAAACCATGAACTTGTACCTGGTGCGCGGTTTGAATCGGTAAATTACCCCCCCCCCCCTGAAAATTGTTTCTTTCGCATCTGTGGACTTTTCATAAGTCGATACATCGTAAGTAGAGGTCTGACTGAATATCAAATTGCCAAAGTACACATACGTCCTGGGCACTGTCCGTGCATATAGGGGCCGATGTACATGTAGGTCACTGGCACGGGGTGGGTTAACAATGCCTAATTTCATGTTAAGAAAATGGCTACAACTTGTCCTTCACTGCATCAATAGCATCATGCTTTCCACTGAGGGTTGCACCAGACACAATTTCTGAGTTCAGAGATTCACTTATTTCACACACTAAAAGTTCTCTCTCCACTCACTATTGCACACACTATTCGAAGCATACTTGTACTGCTACCTGGCGACAGCAATAGCATTATGACGGTCTCATGCAAGCAAGATGATTGGGTAACTTGGAGAACACAAAGACGACGACAACAGGCGTAGGATGTGAACGAGTGGGAAAGCAAGACTCAAAAGGTTGATGCAAAGCCCACTGCCTGCGCAAACCTGAGATGGGGATTCTATGCATGTAAACACTCGGCAACCATGTTGGCTCAGACAGCCAAGTGTCAGCTTGCATGAGACACCGTGCTCACACAAGATTCTCAGAGGTGACCACTGAAAATATAATTGTAGCAAAATCATGACGAATTTTTGAACGTTCTTCCGAAAAAGGATATAACTTCAGAATTATTGTTGCAGCGATTTATCACATGGTGAAGTCATAATGTGATGAGTAATGTATATACAGTACATATATATATATATATATATATATATATATATATATACAGTAGGCGCGGAAATTATTGACGCTTTTTTGCCGGTCATTCTTTTTCGCGTTAAGTGAAGTAGGGTCAATACTACCCTCCCCTGTGATGCGAAATGAGCTGACGCTTTTTCAACGGGAGCTGGCAACCCTGCTTGATAGGTTTGGCACCACAGGAGCAGGCTCAGTAATGTTTGGGCAGCCACAGGAGGAGGAGTGTCTCTGTGTGTGATGCACCACGAGGGAATGTTTTGACTCAAATAACACAGTTATTTGGTTACCTACCACATTCTCATCATGCCTAAAGTAACCACAAGCAAGGACAAACGTGTGGAAGTGATTACTTTATACAAAGCTGGCCACAAACTCCCATTTATTGCAAATCAGATGGTGTTAGACTGAGGACAGTGCAGAGACTGGTGAAGCAGTTCAAGGACAGTGGGGAGGCCATTCCTCCCACTCCACTTCCCAAGCCTGGTAGACCTCGTAAGACAACCTTCAGGACCCGTCAGCTGATCTCAAGGCAAGTTAGCAAGGATCCAAGGCTAACAGCATGGGATTTAAAAGAAAAGAACCCACAGTTGCTGGCAGATGTGTCTGTCAGAAGTGTGCAGCAACTGTTGCATGACGATCTGGGCTACAGGAGTTTTTGTGCTCGTAAAAAACCACTGCTAACTGCACTTCAGAAGAAAAAGAGAGTAAATTTTTGTAAGAAATATCTTGCCTGGAGTGAGGAGCAATGGAAAACTGTGCTTTGGAGTGATGAGTCAACATTTACTGTCACTGGTACCCCTTCATCACGAGTGTAC
>JAGKTI010000394.1:0-15993 GCA_018397915.1 Birgus latro
TGTGAGAAAAGATGATTTCCATGTCTGATACTTACTTATACTATGCTGGCAAGTTGTGAGCTCCTATGACTCACTCACCCCTAAATCATCATTTTTTGGTTAAAATTCAATAAATTCATGCTATGTATGCATTATTTATGTGAAAAGGGACCTAAATAAGTGCTATACATGTCCACTAGGGAGGTAGGAAGGTAGTTTTCTGATTTATGTTAGGTTAGGTTAAGGTCATGAAAAACCAGTGCTGGAGCTTCAGGAACAATATCCGGACAAAACCAATATCCGGACATGCCTTTGGCTCTATTACGTCGGATATTGGAGGGATTACGGTATATGTATACACACACACACAGACAAAAGGTCCCAACTTTTTTATTATCATACACCCAATTCATCACATAATGATTCATTGTACTGTATAATGAGGGTCTGCAGTATAAATGGGGGGTATGACTATGCATGAGAATGATGAGCGATAAAGGATGAAATAAGGAATATGTACATAGATTCTCCTAACCCTTGACTCCTGCTCCAATACAAACCTCCCATCCCTATTTTTACTACAAAGACATACAAGACATAAAGTAGAACCCCGAAATTCGTACAGAACTCGTTCCTGGAGGCTGTATGAGTTGCGAATTGTTCGAAAACGGAATAATTTTTTTCCCCATAAGAAACAATGTATTT
The DNA here is from genome assembly GCA_018397915.1 of Birgus latro. NCBI lineage: Eukaryota > Metazoa > Arthropoda > Malacostraca > Decapoda > Coenobitidae > Birgus > Birgus latro. The sequence continues at coordinate 685 of JAGKTI010000394.1, forward strand.
TATATTAATCCGTCTTTTAGTATGGATGCAACGGCAGATTTCATCATACTATAATGAATGGCAAGATCAGAGACATGGGTTCCACTTTCAAACTTTGCAATGAGTTCTTTTTTCAGCTCAGTTGTTGATCTCACTGCTTTTCTTTTAGCTCCAGCAAACTAATCTTCTTAGGGCCCATGATTATGTACAATTTTCTAACGAAAATATGGAATTTATCACAAAGTTTAATGGCGCCTGTATGACTTATGCATAGCTGGTGGAAGACAAAGCAGGAATGGTGACCACGTAGCACCTATGATACCACATCTCTTAATGTGAAAAGCGGGTCACCATACGAAAACTGGAGCGATTTTTGGACGAAAAAGCCGTACGAAAACCGAGTTGTACGAGTAGACAGGCGTATGAATTCTGGGGTTCCACTGTATTTATGTCTGCTGCTACTCGTGTAACATTAAGTTACATTTGAAGCATCTTGTGGAACAAGGAGGTATCAACCAAACACAGTTTTGAGAAATGCTTTTAAAGGTTTGAATGTTAAAAACTCTGCAATGCCTGAATCAATTTTGTTTGTAAACCCTCCAAAAACACTGGCAATTTCATAGACATTCAAACTATTAAAAGTTCACATAAAACATATCATGATAAATAATATTAAACTGGGGTTAAATGAGGAGGTGTGGGATCGTGATCCCCTATTTTCATATGTCTTAAAGCCAATACGCATCATTTATAAAGTCTCCAACATGCTTGCATGCATTGGCCTTGGTCACCTATTGGCAGCTCTCCATGCAGCTTGATCTCTAGCAGCCTCACTACTCAGTTCCTTATCCCTGAGGTCACACCCTATGAGCTTCTCCCAGGTCTTTTTCAGTCTGCCTCTCGCAACCCTATCCCCAATGACCCATCCTTCCTCTTAACCCGTTCTGTGCTGTGTTCGTATATATACGAGTCGGGAAGCCGACATGCATCCCCTCGGGCAGGTGTAAGAAGACACACAGCTGTGACAGGTGTGCAGGTGACACCGCCTGCCGGACGTGAGTTTAGGATGAAACGCGGACAGGGGGTAAAGAGTAGGGGTTCGATGGATTCTGTGTACAGCTGTGGGCAATAGGGAGATGGAATAAGGAAGAGAGGTTGAGAGAAAGAGATAACTGGAGGAAGGAGGAGAGAAGAGATAGAGAGAGAGGAGTGGTGCAGGTGGTGTTGGTCAATTTGCAATTTGTTTATGCACAAGACTGCTGGTTGGGCGTTATCCGATCGTGGGAGCGTGCGCTGAGTCTGCAGATCTGGTCCGGCTCGGCAACGGGTGAAGCGGGTGAGATGTGGGTGACAGCGTTGGATGAGTGGGTGAAGTCATCCCCCACCTCGCAACCACATGACCCGCTAGCGAACATCGGCAACTTTCTGAGGCCAGACAGGGCTAGAGAGTTCAGTTCAGACTAGAGCCTGGAGGAGAGCCCTAGTGAACGGCGAGGCAGGTAGATGCAGCCCGACGTAGCCTGGTGCAGAGACGTCGCTGTATAGCCAAGAAGTAAAGTTCCAGGGAGTCAGCAATGAGAGCGCTACTGGTAGTAAGTGAAAAAGTACATGCTTGTGTAACCGCGGGTACAACCGACTAGCAGTGCTATTTTATTTGTCTGTCGTCTGGGACTAGTACAAGGACTCCTAGTTAGAAACAGAAGGAGTTAAGATTTAAATGTTAAATGTGTTTTTCTTATACTGATGTAACAGTGAATTCATATATATGAGTGAGTAAAGAGTGCTATATATATAACAGCACTAGTGATTTTTTACAAGACTGGCTTTGCTTTATTAAAATAGTGTTAGTATTCAAGTGACTTAAGAGTAGACGTGTATGCGCGGTTTTTTGGCACATTTGCACGTGAAGTGATATGAGGTGGGAATTACCTCAGAGTTATTTGTAGATTTTTGTAAATACTATTTTGTAATTAAAGCCTAGAAAAGCCATATTATTTTTTCACTTCTTCCAGTTCCCAGTTTTAAGTACATGTGTGTAGTGGCGTGTTAGTGAAGTCCCCCATGTCGCGCGTTGCCAGTGTCGAGGCGGATTTTACCACGTTACCATTCACTATTAAATACGGGAGAATATATTCCTGAGAAATACCGTAACGACACCTGGGCAGCGGTGCGACATACGGACAAACCAATAATGTCAAAATTGCCAAGTCTGTATATATACGGACAACTCATAGTACCCTAAATTGCTGAGTCCTTATATTTACAGACACAGTTTTCATCACATTTGAGTGAAATTATTTGAGTCTGCCCTAAGTGTGTGACAAGAAATAGAATGACAGACACCCCTCCTCCCCTCCCATGCCTTATACTAATATACTGTAATATATATAAAACAAAGTGAATATGAAAATAGGTAAAATTAGCATGGAACCCAAACTTCCCAACACCATAGTTTCGCCTGTGGCTGCATTACATAGACCAGGTTGCGTTTCCAAGCTACAAGTACTCCATGCATCCACCCACTCCACACAAAATGGACTATCTATTCACATCAGCCGTTGACACAAATCTGGGTCATGCCACGCTGCCAGATATTGTGCTTACTCCCAATTTCCAGTCAAAGTTGCAGAACTTCCAAGTGATAAACTAACTGGTAGTGATGCATAAATAGTGTATATAATGAAAGTAATATAAGTAAATGTAAGTAAATAGATATAAATCATAAGATTAAGTAATGTATGGAAAATAATGTAAGAAATGTGTGACTTACCATAACTAATGTGACTGTGTGCCTTATGTGTTTCTAGAGCCTTATACCAATATAATATAAAAAAAAAGAATTATGTGAAAATATGTAAAACTAGCACAGAACCCCAAATTCCCATCAACATAGTTGCGACTATGGCTACATTATGTAAACCAGGTTGCGTTTTCCTACTACAAGTACTGCATGCATTCACCCACTGAACACCAAATTCAACTATCTATCCATATCAGCTGCTGGCGGTATCTGAATATAGCCATCTGATGCAAATCTGGACATGCTGGACCAAAACACCTGTTTTCGGGTGGAGAACAGACGAGGTGAGCACTTTTACTATCACTAGGCTTATTTTGACCACTTTTCAGGTTTACTCATGAGGGGAAAAAAATAAAAAGCTGAAAATGGCCGGCACTGTGGGTCACACAGCCTCCCAAACCCTGGGCACTGGGGGCCAAAAAGCCGACATCGGCTCCAGCACGGAACGGATTAACTCCTCAATCACAGACCTAGCCCTCCAAGGCGTCGCATTCAAGGACGCACTGCACATCTGCCTAACCATTCTCATTTCCAAATGTCTGAGCCTACGAATATCCTCCTCCTTTACCACCCAGGTCACTACTGTGCAGTACAGCATAACACATCTAACACATGCCACATACAAAGATCCCTTGGCACAGAGGGACAGCCCTCTCAATATAAGAAGGGGCAACAGCTTAAATTTTACCCATATTTCACTGCAGTAAAACCTCGATATAACGGACTTCAATAGACCGGAATTAGCTTTTATCGGACTCGAGCTACAGGAGGCTGTACCACGGCCCGAACAGGGTGGTACTCCAGAGGGGAATGGGAATGCTGGTGATAGGGACAGCTGGAGCTCCTGTTTCACTAGCTACCTAACCATCCCCCTTTGCTGACCTTTTCAGTGTGACAGTAACATGGAGAGTAGACCAGCATACTCTCCCAAACATTTCCTCTAACTATCTTATGCACTACACCACATGCGCTTTACATATCACACAATGTATCCCACTACGTTACAGGGGTTGACGCCAGCAAGGGCATGCGGCCAGAAAACTTTGCCCCCGCTACCTAGTGGCGGACTTTTGGGGGGAGGCGTGATGGGGGTTCTGCCGGCATAGGTCATGGGTCCGGGGCGAGATGGGGCTCGAACCTGTACTAGAGGGTACAGGGCACTGCAGTTCCCAGGCTGCTGATTCCGCTCAATTGAGAGGGGCCCGAACCTGGAAGTAGCACCTCAGGAGGCTGCCATATCAGTGGGTGTATAATCGTGGGGCAGTTGCAGTGCCAAGGTGTGCTTGGAGGGTGTCCCTGCAGCTGTCAAGGCAGGGTGCACCGAGGCCACTACCACAGCCACTGGTAAGCTGGTGGGCTAGGGGTCCCAGATCCATTGCCTGGACCTAGGACTGTGCAATGGGTCGGGCCTTTGGAATGTTTACCCCCCTTTATCTTACTGACTATGACCCACAAGTATAAGCATCAAAGCAAGCCTGAGGACAGCAAATCACCCAGGGGGTTTAGGGTGGATTCGTGGAATGTGGGAAGTTTGAGGAGAAGAGCGGGGGAAGTCGTTGAGGCATTCAGTAGGAGGTGGGTGGATGTGGCATGTTTGCAGGAAGTCTGGTACAGGGGTGGATCAGCCAGAAAGATTGTTGGGAAGGATTGCTACTATAAGTTGTTTTGGCAGGGGGGAACTGACGGATATGGGGGTGTGGGTGTGTTGGTTGCAGAGAAATGGGTGGAATATGTTATGAATGTTATGAGAGTAAGTGATAGGATATTAGCAGTGAAAATTTTGATCGGACGGAAAATTATTTCAGCTATATCGGCATATGCTCCACAGGTAGGATTGGATGACACAGAGAAGGATAGATTTTGGGATGATTTAATACGTGTAGTAAGTGGTATGGGTGATGATGAGGTAGTGGTTCTGGGAGGGGATTTAAATGGTCATGTGGGTGAAGCAGCTCAAGGTTATGAAGGAGTCCATGGAGGATGTGCATATGGTGTGAGGAATGTGGAAGGGGAAAGAATACTCGAGTTTGGGGAGGCTATGGACATGATTGTGTGCAACACACATTTTAGAAAAAGAATAAGTCGGTTGATTACGTACGAGTCCGGGGGAAATAGCAGTCAGATAGATTATTTTCTGGTCAGGAGGGTTGATAGGAGATTAGTGAGGGATGTTAAAGTTATAGGAAGTGAGGAGTGTGTGCAGCACCACAAACTGTTGATTTGTGACATGGTGATTAAGGAACGAGTGATGATGAGGAGGAAATACGTACCTAGGAGGAAAATATGGAAGCTGGGAAACCAATCAGTAAGAGATGCCTTTTACAGTGAGATGAGGAGAGTGGTGGCTGAACAGGAAGCCGTAGACAGAAGCGTTAATGAACAGTATAGAGCCCTTAAGAACAACCTCTTGAGAGTTACCGATGCAATATGCGGTTGGACAAGAGGCTCACCAAGACATAGAGTAACTTGGTGGTGGGATGAGGGTGTAGAAGCCGCAGTTAAGGAGAAAAGAAGACTTTTCCGGGAATGGAAGAAGGGTGGTAACAAGGAGGAGTACTTGGCTGCCAAGTGCAGGGCTAGAAGAGAGGTATACAGGGCGAAGTCTGAGTCACAGAGACTTTTACTTGATAATCTAAATCATGGCGAAAGGAAAAATATGATTTTTAGGGTGGCAAATCAGGTGAAGAGGGATAATCGGGACATTGTAGGTGAGCAGTGTGTGAAGAATGATGAAGGAAGCGTACTGGTAGTGGTGAACAGTGAGGATATTAAAGATGCATGGAGAGAACATTATAGCTGGTTGTTGAAAGAGGAGTTTCATTGGGATAAGGAAGGTTTGGAGCCAGCTGATCCAGTGTTTGGCCCTTGGCCTTTGATTGATGCTGCTACTGTGAGTGAGGCAATAGGCAGGATGTGGGTGGGGAAGGTGGCCGGTGTGTCTGGGTTGATTGCCGAAATGTTGAAGGCCTCAGGAGATACTGGGGTGAGGTTAGTCACTGACCTGATAAATATGATTATATATGAGTGTGTGGTCCCAGATGAATGGCTGAAGAGTGTAATTGTAAATGTGTACAAAGGGAAGGGTGATGCCCTGGAAAGGGGAAATTACAGAGGTATAAAGCTCTTAGATAAGATAAAGAAAAGTAATGGAGAGAGTTCTAGAAGGTATGATTAGAGAAAGAGTGAATATCGATGAGATGCAGTTTGGGTTTATGCCAGGCAAGGGGACCACTGATGCCATATTCATTATTCGACAGCTTCAGGAAAAATATATTGGAAAGAAAATGGAATTGTATTTTGTTTTTGTTGATTTGGAAAAGGCCATTGACAGAGTTCCTAGAGAGGGGGTGAAGTGGGCAATCAGAAAGCTAGGGTTGGAAGAGTGGCTGGTTAGGGTGGTTATGGCCATGTATGTGGGTGCTTACACCCAGTTAAGAGTGAATGGAGTTTTGAGTGATGAGTTTTCCATGAATGTTGGTGTGCATCAGGGGTCAGTTTTGAGTCCCTTGTTGTTTATCATGGTGCTTGAAGCCCTCTCATGTGACTTCAGAGATGGACTCCCATGGGAGAGTTGTATGCTGATGATTTGGTGTTGATTGCAGAGAATGAAAAGGAGGCGGAGGAAAGATTTAAGAAGTGGAGAGATGGTATGGGGTACAAGGGCTTAAGGGTAAATGAAGATAAAACAAAAGTGATGATATCTAGGGTTGGTGGCAGTACAATCAGAGGAGAGGGAGAGTGGCCATGTGCAGTTAGCCACAAAGGTGTGGGAAGTAATTCCATCTTGTGTAGTGTTTGTGATAAATAGGTGCACAAGAGATGTAGTGGTATTAGAGGTAGACTGCGAGATGATGCCGATTTCATGTGTGAGGCGTGTCGGGGAGAGCAGGTGGAGATTGTTAGGCATGAGAGGGTTGAAATTGCAGGTGAGTCTCTTGAGTGTGTGGAGGAGTTTTGTTATTTGGGAGACATGTTATGTGCTGGAGGTGGGGCTGGAGTTAGCTCGGTTGCTAGAGTGAGAAGTGGTTGGAAGAAGTTCAGGGAGCTGTTGCCTCTCCTGACATTGAGAGGACTCTCCTTACGTGCTAAGGGGTCTTTGAATGCTGCATGTATTAGGAGTGTGATGCTGTATGGTAGTGATACCTGGGCAGTAAAGGAGGAGGATATTCGCAGGTTTAAACGTACAGAAATGACAATGATTAGGTGGATGTGCAGTGTGTCCCTGCGTGTAAGGCCTGGGGGGGCTGGGTTTACGATGGAAGAGTTGAGAGGTAGGATGGGACTGGAGTGTAGTGATGTTGTGATGAGGAGAGGCAGGCTGAGGTGGTTTGGACATGTGAAGAGGCTGGGGGATGATAATTGGGTACAGAGGGTGAGAAGTGTTAATACTGAGGGAGGGGTTGGGAGGGGTAGACCGAGAAAGACATGGGACGAGGTCATTAAGTGAGACTTAAGGGTTAAGGGACTGAACAGGGAGGCCGCCAAAGATCGAGCAGCATAGAAAGCCGCCATTAGGTGACCAAGGCAGACGCATGCAAGCATGTTGGAGCCTTCAAAAATGAAACGAAACAATATCGGAAAAAGTCTGATAAAGCCAGAAGCCGTCCGGACTGCCTGACCACTTCAGCTATGTTCACCACAATCTATCTATCTATCTATCTATTGCCAGACACCTCAATCCCGTAAGGGGAGGCCACAAACAAATTGCCTTCATGCTGCTCTGTCCCCCACCATTTCACTGTCCTGCTCCCAGCTCATACCCCCCTCTCTCATATACCTCTCCACTCCATCCCTCCATCTCATCCTTGGTCTCCCCCTCCCTCTTGCCCCCTCCACCTCACTCACATACACTCTCCTTGTCAGTCTTTCACTCTCCATCCTCTCCACATGCCCAAACCACCTCAATGTGTTCTTCCGAACGCTTCCTGTCACATCCACATCCACACCACAACGCTCCTTCACTTCCTCATTTGTCAGTCTGTCTCTCCATGTGACTCCACATGCTCCTCTCAAATAACCCATTTCCACTGCTTTCACTCTTGACTTCTGTCCCTCCAACAGGTTCCAAGCTTCACTTCCATATGTTAGAGTTGGTATCACAATACTGTCATGTAGCAGCTTTTTCACTTCCATGCTCACTTCCCTTTTCCTTATCACTGCTTTCAAGGAACCAGCAATCTTTCTTCCCTGCTACACCCTTTCAAGCACTTCACCCTCTTAACTTCCATCCTTACTCATCACACTACCCAAGTACTTAAATGAATTCACATCCTCCATATCCTCCCCATCTAATCTCACTGTACATTCACTGACTTCACTTCTCTCGAAGACTATCACTTTACTCTTCCCTACATTCAGCTTTAGATTCCAATTCTTACACACTCTCCCAAATTTACCTAACAAGCTTTCCAGCTCCTCATCATCTTCACTTAATAAAGTAAATAAAAGACATGTTTATCAGTGCACAGCACACTATTATTATATACTGTATATTATACCACTTCATCAATGTACCGAAGTTATAACACAGTACAGTACCACAATGGTAGTCAAAACAGTTTAAAAACTGTTCATGTGATCTGGACTAATGTCTGAAATATCGGAAGAGTCCAGATTAGTAGGGGGAAGTCAGGATTTCACTTTTATCGGAATTCTGCATTTTTCGGAATGGTTTGGGCCCCAACTAGTCCACTGTTCTGAGGTCTTACTGTAATTTCTTTTCATTTAAATACAAAGATTAATAATTCAATTATTATATTAGCATAAATTATAGGCACACTCACACAGCTGGTAATCACAATGTGCACAGTATCAAGGGGGTGTCAAACATAATTTTTCTCACGCATTTCTTTCCACTTCAGGAAGTACTGAATGCCATTCATATGAAGTTGGGATTTGGCACTAAATTTCACCATAATCTATTCAAAATTTCCATGGTGGTATGAAAATTTTTTAGCACTATTCTTCTCCAAAAACATACTTTGAGCTGACTTATTTTACATCCATTTCATTAATCATCTAATCCAGTGCTGTCCCTGTGGAGCATAGGAGCCCAGGGCATGTTGGTCCTGACATTTAAGATGAAAGTGACCAGTCTCACTCTTTCCTGAGTGGCATTATGTAAGCAATAAACCCCAACCAACCCTTGGATATAAATCTGCACCAGCTCAATCTGATTGATGTGCCTTAATTACCCACTAAACCACCAGGCGCCATAACTTGGTTATATGGTTACCACCCAGCAAAATAAATGGTTTCATAATTCTGAAAATTTGCATGTAGGTACACTTTGAAGTGATCATACTCAAGAAAAGTCAAGCCAGTTCAAGACCATATCAAACACTTGCTCTATCTAAAACTGTGAAGTAAAATGTGGCATGAGCTTACCCAAAGCTTTCATAAATGAAGTACTTTGCGAGTAGAGCCAAATCCCACATTCCAACCTTCGTGGCAGACAACTTCACCTCATGCAGTGATGAAATTAGCATAATTACAGTACAAAATTAGCATAATTACAGTACACACTCACACAGCTGATGATCACAATGAGCACCTAGCAAAAACATACCCAAGGTTTACTGAGCTAATTTTCCCCTACCACAGCAACTGTTATATGTACAGGGAACTGTTATATGTAAAGGGCTGGCATTCTTATTCCAGGAAAGAGTGTTCAAAAGGTAAGACCATTAAACTGGAAAGCTGCTGACCAAGACATCATAAACAGGTCCTTTTTATATTCTAAAATTTATATATCACCTACCTAACCTCACATGAGGTAATATGCGACTAAGGTGCCCGAAGTGTCACAATGTTGTGAGCAGCAATGAAAATAGAGAAACCCACACTGGCAGATGAAAAGATGTACAGTATTCCAAACAGTTTCAGCTACTATTGTTGCCTTCTTCAATGGAAAAACAAAGACCCTGGTCTATACTTCCAGTGAAGAGGGCAACAGTAGCTGCCAAAACTGTTTGGAATCAGAAACTTCACAAATGGCATCCCCAAGGATCTGTTTTAACCTCTACACTCTTTAACCTATGCATGCACAACATACCCACACCCCACACACCACAGATACACATAGCTTTCTATGCAAATGACATAACACTTACATGTACACACCAAAACACAAACGTAGCTGCACACGTCCTCCAACCTTACCTCAACACACTACATGAATGGTTCACCACAAACAGGCTCAAAATAGCCCCAGCCAAATCTACAGTGACCCTTCTCACAAACTGGACAGCAGAACACAGTCACATTCCACACCTCACCATAAACAACACTCCCCTACCACATACACACACACCTGAAGTTCTTGGTGTAACATACATCAATGTCATTTAAACAACACATCACAAACATTAAAAATAAAATAACACCAAGACTCAATGCCTTGAGGTCACTTGCCCATACAACATTTGGACACAACAAAGAAACCACCACCACAGTATACAAACAATATATACATTCAGTGATGAATTATGCAAGCCCTGTTTGGGCTTCTAACCTCACTAAAACACACTACAACACTCTACAGACCATACAGAACAAGACCCTAAAAATAATCACAGGCTGCACAGCTACTACACCCACAGACCACCTACATCAAGAAACCAAAGTCCTCAAAGTTCAAGGAGCACCTAGACATGAGAGGCACCCAATTTCTCGCTGCAGCCTCCACAAACCCACAACATCCACTACACTACATGGCAGCACATCACACACACCAAGGGACATCAAAACAACACCCAGCACACGATTTCATATAAAAATAATGTACTGTCATCTCTCCCCCCTTGCGCACCTCAAACAAGCTTCCAGAAGCATATCCATACTCAAATCACTTGCTGCTCCATTCAATCACTTAAAGACAACACACAGCTGCATGCATGGCCTCCTGATATCCATCCTTCTGAATCCTATCTCCCTTGTGAGGACAGGGTCCACCTGGCCAGGCTGAGATGTGGGCATCATCCAGCCCTCTAAGTTACCAGAAGAGGCTGGATGACTCTGTCGCTGATGCCTGTCCAAAATGTAACACAGCACCCCATACTATTAAGCACATTATGGGAGACTGCATTGCACACAATCACCTATGCCAACAACACAACATACACTCCTTGAGAGCTCTGTGGGAAAGCCCGGTCTTGGCCATGGCCTTCCTTAGGGAGACAGGGCTGTTCCTAGGGAACAACTACTACTACCACTACTACTATTTGGAACATATCTCTGTCTGCCAGTGTGGGTTTCTCTGTGGAAAAAAGGTTTTATTTTTACCTGTACAGTCCTTCCTCCAATTTTGCGAGAATATGGTCGACAAAAACCCTCGCAAAATCAAACTTTGCAAAATTCAAACAATTAAATATATGAAATAAAGGCAAATTGGTCGACATCACCCCAAGGTAAGCACTTTTTCCCACTCTTTCTCTCGACTCTACCTCTTAATTTTCTATCTATCTATCTATATATATATTTTTTTTTAATGCAAGAAGAAGGAACCAAAAGCCATGGGCCTGCATACTGTTCCTTCCAAGAAAAAGCAAAAACAGTACAAAAGAGAGCCAAATTCAAGATCCGTTCAATTCGAGATGCCTGGACACACTGCGTTTGAAAGACTGGAGATCATAGGAAGTAGGAAATACAGACAGAGGAAGACAGTTCCAGAGTTGACCAGTTGCATAAATGAAAGACTGGGAGTAACGGTTAACTCTTGCATTAGAGAGTTGGACAGAAAAGGGATGAGAGTTTGCTGCTAGACGGGTACTACGTGCCCGTCGTAGAGGTGGAGGGATGCAAGCAGACAGTTCAGAGGAACAGTGACCATTGAAGTAGCGATAGAAGAGTGATAAAGATGCAACATTGCGGTGAAGAGACAATGGTTGAAGGGAATCAGTAAGAGAAGGAGAGTTAATGAGACGAAAAGCCTTTGACTCCACCCTATTGAGAAGAGCTGCATGTGGGGAGCCCCCCCACACATGAGAGTTGTACTCCATACACGGGCGAATAAAACCCGTGTACAAGATCAACAACTGTGCAGGGGTAAAGAAAGTACAGAATCGGCTTAGCATACCTAATCTCTTGGAAGCAGATTTCACAAGAGATGTAATATGTTCTTTCCAAGACAAATCCCAAGAGAATGAAACCCCAAGCATGTTCAAGGATGATGCAGGACATAACTGTTCATTATTAAACACTAGTGGGTAATCCTGAGGAAGATTTTGTCGGGTCGATATGTGTAAGAACTGAGTTTTTGATGCATTGAAAATAACAAGATTATTTTTACCCCAATCAGAGATACGAGCCAAATCAGACATTAGGTGTGCCATAGCCTCATCCCTTTTTTGTTGAAGTAACTGCTGAGATGGACGTTGCGGGAACCGAATGGAAAGGTGAAGGGTGGAATCATCAGCATATGAGTGGATAGGGTTAGATGTACAGCTTAGAAGGTCATTGATGAAAAAAAGGAAGAGAGTAGGTGATAGGACAGAACCCTGAGGAACACCACTGTTGATAGGTCTAAGAGAGGAACGATGGCCGTCTACAACAGCGGCTACAGAACGACCAGAAAGGAAGCTAGAGATGAAGGCACAGATAGAAGGATAGAAACCGTAGGAGGGCAGTTTGGAAATTAAAGATTTATGCCAGACTCGATCGAAAGCCTTTGAGATGTCAAGTGCAATGGCAAAGCTTTCGCCATAGTTCCGAAAGGAGGATGACCAAGAGTCAGAAAGGTAGGTGAGAAGATCGCCAGTGGAGCGTCCCTGACGGAACCCATACTGACGATCAGAAAGAAGGTTGTGACAGGAAAGGTGCTTTAAAATTTTTCTGTTAAGAATTGACTCGAAAACTTTTGATACGCAGGATGTTAAAGCAATTGGACGATAGTTAGAGGGTTGGGAATGGTCACCCTTCTTTGGGACTGGCTGAATGAGAGCAAACTTCCAGCAAAAAGGAAAGGTACAAGTTGAGAGACAAAGGCGAAAGAGTTCACCTAGGCAGGGTGTAAGCACAGAAGCACAGTTTTTGCAGGACCGCATGCCTTTTTAGTATTGAGGCCAGTAATGGCAGAGAACACATCAGCTGAAGAAATTTTAATGTCAGTCAATAGGAAGTCAGAGGGGGGAAGTGATGGAAGAACAGCACCGGAATCGTCTAAGGTGGAATTGGAGGAGAAAGTCTGAGCAAAGAGATCTGCTTTATCAGTAGAAGAAATAGCTACAGAGCCATCAGAGTAGAAAAGAGGAGGGAAGGATGATGAGGTAAAGTTGTTAGAAAGGTTTTTGGCAAGGTGCCAGAAGGAGCGAGAAGAATTCGAGTTGGAGAGTTGGGAACACCTAGCACGGATGAAATTGTTTTTAGCAGAGCGAAGAACAGACTTAGCATGATTCCGGGCAGAAATATATAAAAGGTGTGATTCAGGGGTGGGTTGGCTCCGGCACCTCTTACAGGCCCTCTCCTTGTTGCGGACAGCACCAGAGCAAGCGTGACCAAACCAAGGCTCTCCCGCACTAGTCAGAGGATATGAGAAAGGAATGTATGCTTCCATGCCTGAGAGAATAACCTCCGTAACGCGCAAGGCACACTCAGATGGCTCCTGGCCATGGAAGCAATAATCATTCCATGGAAAATCAAAGAAGTACTGCCTGAGGGCCTCCCAATCTGCAGCTCCAAAGTGCCACAGGCGGCGTTTCTTTGGAGGGTCCACAGGCCGTACTGGAGCGATTGGACATGTTAAGGTAATAAGATTATGATCAGAGGAGCCCAACGGAGAGAAAAGATGAACAGTGTAAGCAGAAGGATTAGTTGTTAGGAAAAGGTCAAGTATGTTGGAACTCTCTCCTAGGCTGCTTCCCCCAAGAAAAGGGAGGTAGCCGAAACAGGTCAACACACTACCAATTAATTCATCCACTCATACACATTTATTCGCATCTTAGCCCTAAAGGGGAGAAGGGACAGATCCTCACCATACCACACCGCACGGGGGTCAACTACGCAGTGCAGTCAGTGACATCCGCAGCAGGGCCCGACAGCAAAGCTGGTTTACCCCTGCCACATCATAATGGATCCAGCCCCTTACCTGCACCTGACCTGATCAGCTGATCAGACAAAATGCAGGAGAATATCCCCTCAGGGCTGCGTCATCATTTATTCATTCACAATTTCTCTCCATTCATTTCTATCATGCACAGCCCCTCTTCCTTGCTCAACAGACAACCCTCTTGCATCCAGTGCTCTCTTCACACTGTCCATCCACCCTATTCGTGGTCTTCCTCTCAGCCTTACACCTCTCACATCAGATCTAGTTATCTTTTTCACCAATCGCTCATTATCCATTCTCTCCATATGCCCAAACCATCGCAACACCCTCTGTTCAACTCGATCAGCCATCTCCCGAACAATTCTAGTTCTCCTTCGCACTTCTTCATTTCTCACTCGATCCATACGCGTCACTCCACACATACTCCTCAGACACCTCATCTCCATTACATTCAGACTTTTCCTCTCTGCTACACCCATATTCCATGTTTCAGCCCCATATAATGCAGTCGGTACCACAACACCCTCATACAGCCTTCTCTTTACATCCATTCTGAGTGAACGACATCCAAACACTTTTTTCATTCCTCCCAGCACCTTTCCAACTTCATTCATTCTAAACTTCACTTCTGCATCTATTCTTCCATCCGCAGCAACATGTGACCCTAAATACTTAAAACACTCAACCTACTCAAGCAACTCACCATTCAAAACTATATTCATCTTCCTACCATCTACCAACCTCGTACACTTCATGACTTTACTCTTATTCTCATTTATTTTCAGTTTCCTCCTTTCACACACCCTTCCAAACTCCTCTACCAACTGTCTCAATCCCTCCTCTGAATCAGCCACAAGTGCAGTATCATCCGCAAACAGCAGCTGCTTCAGATTCCACTCTCTACCATCATTCACCAGACTCAGTCCTCCACCTAACACTCTTGCATTCACCTCCCTTACAACACCATCCATATAAATATTAAACAACCAAGGCGACATCACACATCCTCTTAATTTTACGATGATAAATTAAACAAACACGAACTGATGTACTGTACAGTGATATTAATGAGAAAACATCATAGGTAAGAAACATTAAAAAAAAAAATAATGCATTTACACTGATGTGAAGATTGGCTTGGTGTACGGGACTGGTGGCGGGGCGAGGCTTGGCTACTGTCGCCCCGCAGGGCCTAAGTCATCACTATCACTGTCGGCAGATATTTTCACATTTTGCTGTTGTTTTTCTGCCTCTCTCATGAATCCCTCGAAGTCAGAATCGTCACTGGGGTCATCAGAGTGAAAAAGGTTAGGGATGCTAGGATCGCTGGCTGCTTGGGGAGGGGTGGCAGGACGGCTGGTCGATGGGGCAGGGTCTCATGGGGTTCTCATTAATTTTGTGATTAGAGACTGCTTCCTCTTGTTAACCCCATCTCTGTGTAGGTCAGCATATAAACGAAGGGCCCTGTCAATACCGTGGCATGCTT
>JAGKTI010000394.1:20927-31465 GCA_018397915.1 Birgus latro
AACCATAGCAGAATGACCTGCTGGATAGAGATATACTGTAATCCTGCTGTCAGATATGTCAGTGGAGGAGAGGTGCGGCTACTGGGGTATACCAACAGGAATTTGAGGTGGAAGAGCACTCAAATCTCTCTCAAGTCCAGTTGTTTCAAGTCACTCTTCTTACAGTAAAATCTCAAATTTAGATGCTATTTGGTACTCTAAAATCCTTGCCAAATTTAAGTTTCCAAATTTAAATGGACTTCTTATGGAGAAAAATAAGGCTAAGGATGACTGAGACAACACAAACAAATGAATAAAGTCCTTTTTCTGTTTGATTTTTTCATCTTACTCCTTCCTTTTAGCATGAAAACAGTTTAAACAAAACTAAAGTATACTATTTCCACTACCTCCCTTCCAATATAAAGTTATTACCAAATGAGCACTGTACAGTAATTACTTGCCATTGTATTATTAATAACAAAATAATCAAGGGGTCACACAGTGGCAATGTTAAAAAATAAAAAATATTAAAGCTGAAATGTGTCCATCAACATCAGCATACAGGCACCTCCCAGCTGCCACTTGTCATGTCCAATCACTGATCTGTGTGCCTGTATCTCTGTCTCACATGCTTTGTAGTCATCATACATTAACTTTTTTTTCCCCCTCTTTTCACCAAGAATTGTTATTTTCAGTGAAATATGGGTTAAGCAATTCAATTAGTGTATTTTTCTATTCATACCCTCTTCACGGCAGTCATTATCAGGTTAGAATAATTCGTCCTGGTTTGTGTCCGATGACACATGTACATTTTGTTGTAAAGAATGAATGCACATAGCTGGTACCTGCACAACTGTTCAGTCAGTGTCTTTAATACACTCATTTTCAATGCTATATTCCCCATAAATTATGCAATCTGTGATACATGATGCTGCTATCCACATAGTTATGGTGTGGGCTAGATTGGGACTGAGGCATCCTAATTTCTAACTGAAAGGGTACACAGAATGCACACAGCTGGTACCTGTGCAACTATTCATTCAATGTCTTTATTTGATTCAATTTTAATGTTACTATATACAAGTACAACAACAACTTTCTGGCACCCTTGGTTCCAGAGCCTTGCTGGATGAACTGTTCTGCCTTGCTAATGGAGGCCACATATGTTGTTTCATTTTGTTTTGTTTCATTTGTAAAGGCTCCAAAATGTTTGCATGTGTCGTCCTTGGTCACCTAATGGTGGCTCTCCTTGCTGCTCAGTCTCTGGCAGCCTCTTTAATCAGTCCCGTATCCCTGAGGTTCTATGACCTGGTCCCAGGTCTTTTTCAGTCTGCCTCTCACAACTCTACCCCAACCTTCACACTTCTGACTTTCTGCACCCTGTTCTCATCCCCCATCCTATCCACACACCAAAACCATTCAATCTAACCTTCCTCATCACAACAACAATACACTCCAGTCCCATCCTTCCTCTCAACTCTTCCATAGCAAACCTAGCCCCTCCCAGCATCAATTTCAAAGCTGCTCTGCACATCCACCTAATCACTGTCATTTCTGTACGTTTGAGCCTGCGAATATCCTCTTCCTTTAATGCCACGGTCTCAATACCATACAGCATGACACTCCTAACACATGCCACATGCAAAGATTCCCTAGCACAGAGAAAGAGCCCTCTCAATGTCAGGAAAGTCAACAGCTTCCTGAACTTCTTCCAATCACTCTTCACACTAGCCACAGAGCTAGCTCCGGCCCCACCTCCAGCACATGACATGTCTCCCAAATAACAAAACTCTTCCACACACTCAAGAGATTCACTAGCAAGATAAATCCTTTCACGCATGATAATCTCCACATGCTCTCTCCAACACACCACACACATGAAATCAGCATTATCTTGCAGGTTACCTTGAATAACACCTAAATCTCTTATGCACCCACTTATCACAAGCACTGCACAAGATGGAATTACTTCTCAAGCCATTGTAACGAACTGCACACGGCCACTTTCCCTCATCTGTGAGTACTGCCACCAACCCAAGATACCATCACCTTTGCTTTTATTTGCATTTACTCTCAAGCCCTTGAATCCTTTACCTCTCTCCACTTCCTAAATCTTTCCTCCACCTCCCTTTCATTCTCTGTAATCAACACCAAATCATCGGTATACAACATCTCCCATGGGAGTCCATTTCTAAAGTCAAGTGAGAGGACTTCAAGCACCATGATAAATAACATAGGGCTCAAGACTGACCCCTGATGCATGCCAACATTCACGGAAAACTCATCACTCAAATCTTCATTCACTCTCATCTGGGTGCATCTACCCACACACACAGCCATAACCACTCTAACCAGCCACACCTTGATCCCAAGCTTTTTCATTGCCCGCTTCACCACCTCCCTATGGACTCTGTCAAAGGCCTTCTCCAAATCAACAGAAACAAAGTACAGATCTCTTTTCCTTTCTATATATTTTTCCTGAAGCTGTTGAACATTGAATATAGCATCAGTGGTTCCCTTGCCTGGTATAAACCCAAACTGCATCCTATCAATATTCACTCTCATCATACCTTCTAGAACTGTCTCCATTACCTTCATTATCAGGTCCAAAAGTTTTATGCCTCTACATTTTCATCTTTCCAGGGCATCACCCTTCCACATGTACAGTCACACTCTTCAGCCAATCATCTGGGACAACACACTCATATATAATCGTATTTATCAAATCAGTAACTAACCCCACTCCTATATCTCCTGAAGCCTTCATCATTTCAGCAGTCAACCCAGACACATCTGCCGCCTTCCCCACCTGCATCCTACCTATGTTACGCAAATTGATGGTTAGGTTAGGAATGTAACTGTGAGAATTTCATATTCACAGACAAAATACATCAATAACAATGTTGGTGCACAAAATTAATTAGGAGAAATTTGAGAGAAAAGGGTCCTTTGGTTCATGACTGAGAGTAGCAGAATAAGTGGAAACAGTGCTGACTAATCCCTCCAGTCCTTTTAGGGGTTACTATTCAGATACGGGAAGTGACTGTAAACTTGAAGGCCCTAAACCAATTCACATTAATTCTCATTTTCTGTTTTATTTGGTTATTGAAGGGTTTCATCACTGCAGTAGTTTGGTGGACCAATTAATCATGATCAAGAAGGTCTGACTGTAATGGAATAAACTGGTGTTTACACTTGACACCACCACTGACACCTATACCTTTCTTAAAGGCCACAGCTACAGTTTAATGTAGGTAAAATGAGGCAAGTGCAGCCTCGTTATGTGATAAATTGCTAAAACGATACTCTGAAAGTTATACCCTGTCTTCGTCCAGTGTTAAAAAATTAATCGCGATTTTGCTACAACAATATTTTTGACAGCCACCTCTGAGAATCTCGTGCAGACACAGTGACACACACAAGCTAAAATGGCTGCCCAGTGTTTACATTGACTGTGATCATTGCCTTTTTTTCTGTTTTGTGCATGAAAGGCCACTGAAACACCACTGTTATCACCAAATAATAGTGCAAATACTTTACAAATACTGCAGTGTGCAATATCAAGTGAAGTGGTACTTTTTTGTGTGTGAAATACTAAAACTTGTGACTTGGAAATTTTGTCAACCTTACATAACCATCATCCCTATAATGGGTCTCTACTTAGCTGACTGAGCCAAGATGGCCACCAAGTGTTCACATTCACTGTGATCGTCAGTCTTTCATTTTATTTTGAGGATGAAAGGCCACTGAAGCACCAATGCTACTGCCAAATAACAGCACAAGTGCTTAACAAATAGTGCAACGTGTGGCACTGAGTGAAATGACGCCGTATCTTTTGGTGTGAAGTGATCGGCTGGGGGGGGGGGGACACTGGTGATGACTCATACCAGCACAGGACAAACTTAAGGTGGGTGGGAGTTCACCCCCCCTTCCCCCCCAGTCAAGGTCACCCTTCCTTACCACACTGAACCCATGTTATATTGACCTCATTATGTGATACAGTGATGGCCCAATTATCTGGGCTTTGTGGTGTGAAGGGTTGCCCGATTAGTCTGAAATCACAATTAATCCGACAAAAACAAAACACACATATTGTTAGACTGAATTATTAACCCCTCAATGGCTGTGGGTTCTAAAATTTGCAAGCTTCCCTGGTCGGCCCGGGGACCATTTTCTCAAAGTTCTAAAATCAATTTCTTTTTCTTATACTGTAGTCTGGTGCACATGGTAATGTGTTTTTTAGCTTCCTGAAACCATTCTGTGATTCATTATGATTCGCAGAAGAATTAATAAAATTACGGTGCATGTGTTTGGGGGAATGGAATCTCTTAGACTGCAAAGAAAGTGGGTGAAGAGACCAAGAGGAAGACAGGAGGAAATAGCTCCTGTGAGAAGAGTGGAAAAGTTACAAGACAGTGAGAAAATGGCAGAGTATAAGAGCATAGTGGAAGAAAGATTGGGAAGGTATGAGTTAGAGCAGATGGAAGGGGTGGAAGATGTATGTAAGATTTTCACGGAAGAGGTAGGCACAGTGTGTGAGGTCGTTTGTGGAGTGAGGAGGGGATGCAGGGGTGTGCAAGGGACAGCACGGTGGAATGATGAGGTGAAATGAGCTGTGGAACAAAAGAAGAAGGCATATAGTGAATGGCTAGTGAGCAAAGGTAGGGGAGAAGATGAGAGAGAGGTGTATGTAAGCTGGAGAAGAGGTGAAGAGATTGGTGAAGGAGAGCAAGAAGAAAGTAGATGAGGAGTTTGGGAGGAGTATAAAATGGAGGCAGAGTAAGAAATTATTTTGGAAGGAGGTAAGACAGTGTGAGAGGGGAAATAGTATGGGAGTGAAAGATGGGAATAATAGATTGCTAATGGAGAAGAGAGAGAAATTGAGGAGATGGAAGGAGCACTTTGAGGATTTGTTCAATGTAGAGAGTGAGAGCAAAGCGAGTATAAGTGGTTGGGGAATGGCTGGGACATGAACAGATGAAAGGAGGGAGGAAGAGATCAGTAGGGCGGAAGTAGTGGAAGCAATGAAGATCAAGATGGGAAAGGCCCCAGGAATTGATGGAGTGTGTGGTGAAATGCTGAAGTATGAGGGTGAGATTGTTGTGGAATGGATATGGAAGCTGTGTAGATTGGCTTGGGAAGAGGGAAGCGTTCCAGAGGACTGGAAATCAGGTATAATTGTTCCTTTATATATTGGAAAAGGGGAGTGAGAAGTATGTGGTAACTATAAGGGTATTTGCCTTCTTAGTGTGATTGAAAAGACATATGGTAGAATACTTATTGACAGGGTTAGGCATATAACAGAGGAGTTAGTTGGAGAAGAATAAGGGGGATTTAGGAAGGGAAAAGGGTGTGTAGATCAGATATTTGTTCTAAGATGTTTAGTGGAGAAGTAAAGGGAAAGAAAGTGTATGCTGCCTTCATGGACTTGGAGAAAGATTATGACAGAATAGATAAGCAAGGTATGTGAAAGGTATTAAGAATATATGGAGTGGAGGGGAAATTGTAGAGTGCTGTGAAGAGTATGTACAAAGGATCTAGGGCTACTGTGCGAGTGGATGGTGAGCTGAGTGAGTCCTTTGATCTGAAAGTGGGACTGAAACAGGGTTGTGTGATGTCTCCATGGCTGTTTAATATATACATGGATGAGGTTGTAAAGGAGGTGCAAGGTAGGGCACTTGATGTGGGAGTGGCTCTAATGAATGAGGGTGAGATGTGGAAGATTCCATTGTTGTTGTTTGCTGATGATACGGTATTGTTGCATGAAGATGAATGGGAGCTGCAAGGCTTGGTGAATGAATTTGGGACAGTGTGTAAGAAGAGGAATCTGAAAGTCAATGTAAACAAATGTAAAGTTATAGTGTTCGAGAGGAATGACGTCACACAATACACAGTGAGGTTGGATGGTGAGGATATGGAGAATGTAAGTGCATTCAAGTACTTGGGTAGTGTGATGAGTAAGGATGGAAGTTTGGGGGATGAAATACTTGAAAGAGTACAGTAGGGAAGGAAGGTTGTTGGTTCACTGAAAGCGGTGATGAGAAATAGGGAGATGAGTATGGAAGTCAAGAAGTCACTGCATGATAGTATCATGATCCCTACCCTGACATATGGAAGCGAGGCATGGACCTTGCTAGAGGGTAACAAGTCAAGAGTGAGAGCAGTGGAAATGAGTTACTTGAGAGAAGCATGTGGAGTGACATGGAGTGACAGGTTGACGAATGAAGAAGTGAAGGAGCGTTGTGAGGTGGATGTGGTTGAGAAGATTAGGAGAAATACACTGAGGTGGTTTGGACATGGGGAGAGAATGGAGAATGAAAGACTGACTAAGAGGGTGTATGCAGGTGGGGTGGGGGGAGGGAGAGGGAGGGGAAGACTGAGGATGAGGTGGAGGGATGGTGTTGAGAGGTATGTGAGGGAAGGGGGAGTGAGCTGGGGGGAGGGTAGGCAAATGGTGGGTGACAGAGTGACTTGGAGGCGTTTTGTCTGCGGCCACCCTTTGTGGGATTAGGGCGTTGGGCTATAGATAGAAAGATGTGTCATATGGATGAAAAAATCTGAGATAAAGTGACCACCCAACTGCTTGGGATGGTAGTGTAGGGTCATATAAACACACCAATGACCTTTGTTCCTTTCCCAAAATTGTTCGCCGTTTTTTATAGCTTGTGTTAACTCGGCATCACTGACACCAGTACGGTAAAGCGTTGTTCAATGCCAGGGGCTATTAAGAGGTCAAGGAACACGATAATAATAACAGGGGGAAAATTTTTCAGCAAGAAAAGGTAATTTTTCACCCTGAAAATAGTCAGAGAAATACAGAAGACAAACTGGAGGAATATGAACTGAATTGGTAAGTATTTTGTCACCCTGAAAACAGTCAGAGAAATACAGAAGACAAACTGGAGGAATATGAACTGATTTTTTTTTTTTTTTTATGTGTCCGACTCTCGGCATAGGCTTCATAGCCTGCTATCAAGGCCCAGCAGTCCTCCTACATACCATACACCTTTACATGTCACCACTTCGGCGCTAACACCCACCGTCCATATTGAATACATGCTAGGGCTGTCTCATACAGGACTGGTGTATTGGTATTAGCGGGGGTAATTTTACGACGTGTCGGTGGGTCTTCTGGTGGATCAGTAAAGCTTAATTTAATGTAATTCAAATCCTCAAACTGTTCCCTGCCCCAGAGAGGATTTGAACCTGGGTCCGTTAGGACTGCAAGCCAACTCTCTACCGATCGAGCCACAGGTCTTTCTGCTCCTTAGGTTATGCATACATTTAGCGCTCATTCTTTTGTTTGTTCTTGTGTGTATGTGTGGAAGAGAGAGTATTGATAAATACAATAATGTATTCCATTAACCCTTTAATACCCCCCGGTGTTCAACAACGTTTTACTGTACCAGTGCCAATGACGTCGAGTTAGCACAAGCTTTAAACTGTGAACAATTATGGGAAGGGAACAAAGACCACTGGTATGTTTACATGACCCTACGCTACCAACCCAAGCAGTCAGGCGTCACTTCACCTCCGATGTTTACGCCCATATGGCATATGCATCATCTATCTATCTATCTATTGCCAGACGCCTCAATCCCGAACGGGGTGGCCACAAACAAATAGCCTCCATGTCACTCTGTCCCCTGCTATTTCACTACCACGCTCCCAACTTACACCCCCCTCTCTCATATACCTCTCCACTCCATCCCTCCATCTCATCCTCAGCCTCCCCCTCCCTCTCGCCCCCTCCACCTCACTCACATATACTCTCCTCGTCAGTCTTTCACTCTCCCTCCTCTCCACATGCCCAAACCACCTTAACGTGCTTCTCCTAATGCTTCCCATCACATCCTCAACCACACCACAATGCTCCTTCACTTCCTCATTTGTTAGTCTGTCTCTCCATGTGACTCCACATGCTCCTCTCAAATAACTCATTTCCACTGCTCTCACTCTTGACTTCTGTCCTTCCAACAGGGTCCAAGCTTCACTTCCATATGTCAGAGTTGGTATCACAATACTGTCATGTAACAACTTTTTCACTTCCATGCTCACCTCCCTGTTTCTTATCACTGCTTTCAACGAAACAGCAACCTTCCTTCCCTGCTGCACCCTTTCGAGCACTTCACCCTCCAGACTACCATCCTTACTCATCACACTGCCCAAGTACTTAAATTCACTCACATTCTCCATATCCTTTCCATCCAATCTCACTGTACATTCACTGGCTTCACTTCTCTCGAAGACCATCACTTTACTCTCCTACATTCACCTTTAGATTCTGTTTCTTACACACTCTCCCAAACTCATCTACCAAGCCTTGCAGCTCCCCTTCATCTTCGCTCAACAACACAGTATCATCTGCAAACAACAGTACATGGAGTTTCCAAACACTGCCCTCTCTCACTAGGGCCGCTCCAACATCCACTGCCCGACCTTGTATCTCTTTTATAACCCCATCCATATACAGATTGAACAACCATGGAGACATGACATCCTTGTTTCAATCCAACCTTCAAATGGAAACATTCACTCAGTTTGCCATCCACACACACTGCAGCCTTAGCACCCTCATACATACTCTTCACTGCCTTCAACAACTTCCCATCCACTCCATATATTCTTAATACCTTCCATAAACCTTGTCTATCCACCCTGTCATATGCTTTCTCCAGATCCATAAAGGCTGCATACAACTTCTTGCCCTTCTCTAGAAACTTTTCCACAAAGGATCTAAGAATGAATATCTGGTCTACACAACCTCTTCCCTTCCTAAAACCTCCTTATTCTTCTCCAACTAATTCCTCAGTAATTTCCCTAACTCTGTCAATAAGTATCCTACCATATACTTTTCCTATTACACTGAGAAGGCAAATGCCCCTATGATTACCACACACTGCTTTTTCCCCTTTTCCTTTGTACAGAGGAATAATTATACCTGACTTCCAATCCTCCGGGACTCTACCCTCCTCCCAAGCCAATCTGCATACCTTCCACGTCCATTCTATTACTATCTCTCCCCCATGCTTCAGCATTTCACCACACACTCCATCAATTCCTGGGGCTTTCCCCATTTTAACTTTCTTCATTGCTTCCACAACTTCCATCCTGGTGATTTCTACCTCTCTTCTCACAATTCTCCTTCTCCCTGTCATCCCCCAACCACTTATACTTGCATTACTTTCATTGTCTATGTTCAACAGTTCATTAAAGTGTTCTCTCCATCTGTTTACTTTTTCTCCCTTCTCCACTAGTAATCTACCATTTTTATCTTTCACACCCCCACTGACTTCGTTGGCACCCTGTCTAGCTCTCTTTACCTCCTTCCAGAACATTTTCTTACATTCCCTCCACTTTACACTCAAATTCCTTCCAAAATCCTCATCCACTCTCTTTTTACTCTCCCTTACTAATCTTTTCACCTCTCTCCTCCTCACTACATATAACTCTCTCGTCCGTCTCTCAACTTCTTTGTCGCCCCTGTTCCTCATCCACTCATTATATGCTTTCTTCTTTTGTGCCACAGCCTCTTTCACCTCTTCAGTCCACCATGCTGTTCCCTGAACCCCCTTTTGTCTTCTCTTCACCCCACACACCGCCTCACATGCTGCACAGATTTCTTCTGTGAATACCTTGCACATGCATTCCATGTCCCCCATCTGCTCCAATCTATATTTACCCAATCGCTCCTCCACTTCCCTTTTATATTCAGCCTTTATTCCATCCTCTTGTAACTTTTCTACCCTCCTTGTAACAAATACTTCCTCATGTCCTTCCCTTCTTCTCTTCCTCCATCTTGTTTGGACTCTGATTCTGGCCACCACCAAGTGGTGGTCAGAAAGTCCACTCCCCCAACCTCTATATACTCTTGCATCCATTACACATCTTCTCATCCTTTCATCCACACACACATAGTCAATCATTGCCTTCCGTTCATTCATTCCCCCGTCCTCTCTTCTCACCACTCGCCATGTATACCTATGGATCATTTTGTGCCTGAAGAGGGTATTGGCTACCACCAACCCCCTCCCAGCACAAATGTCCACTAGAGCACTGCCATTCTCATCCATCTCTGCAGGCACACCCCACTCACCAACCACTCCATCCACCTTCTCATTCCCTACTTTTCCATTCATATCTCCAATCAGAAACACTCTCTCATTCCTTTCAAACTTTTCCAAGCAGGCTTCCACATTTGTCCAAAACTCTTCTCTCACTCTACTCACACAATCTTGCGTTGGCGCATACACGCACACAATTGCCCACATTTGTAGTCCAACTTTCACTCTTACCCACACAATCCTTGACCCAACTGATCCATACTCTCTTACATTCTCCTTCCACCTGTTGCTCACAACAATACACACTCCCTCTTTCGCCCTCTCATTCTCACCCACTCCCGCGCATATACCCCATCCATATTCCCATTCTCTCACACTCTCACCTCGCCATTTAGTTTCAGTTATTCCACATATATCCACTTTCGCACTCTCAAGCACCTGTACAATCTCTCTCTCTTTCACCTCATCATTCATACCCCTTACATTCCAAGTCGC
>JAGKTI010000394.1:35968-60450 GCA_018397915.1 Birgus latro
TAACCTAACCTAACCTAACCAAACCTAACCTAACCTAACCTAACCTAACCTAACCATTTTTCTGGTAGCAATTAACATCATTTACTGTATTTGATGCTTTGTATCCAATAATTTAGTGCATAAAATGTGAGAAAAGATGATTTCCATGTCCGATACTTACTTATACTATGCTGGCAAGTTCTGAGCTCCTATGACTCACTCACCTCTAAATCATCATTTTTTGGTTAAAATTCAATAAATTCATGCTATGTGTGCATTATTTATGTGAAAAGGGACCTAAATAAGTGCTATACATGTCCACTAGGGAGGTAGGAAGGTAGTTTTCTGATTTAGGTTAGGTTAGGTTAGGGTCATGAAAAACCAGTGCTGGAGTTTCAGGACCAATATCCGGACAAAACCAATATTCGGACATGCCTTTGGCTGTATTACAATGGATATTGGAGGGATTACTTATTTATTATACAATTTACTTGTAACTCTCTCTCCCACTTGTGTGTGTGTATTTACCTAATTGTGATAAACAGGAAAGGAGTCCCATCTCTTCTTCTCTGTAAGTCAAATTTTGCTTTAACCCTTGGGGGCCGGTGCACGTCTACAGACGTGTTGCTAGAGGGCTACTGTCCACGCCAATATACGTTTTGATTTTTCACAGGCACGTATGAACTTCGTAGCACGCCATATGGACTCAGAGTATTGTCCCGGCATGGCTGGTGCGTGGGGACATGCTGGTGGCCGGGGGTGGGGCAAGGGGGAGGTGGAGGAGGGGTGGGAGGGCAGCTGAGCAGTGAGGAGGGCTGTGGTGGAGGGTGGGGGGGAGGCTGGTGTAGGAAGAGTGTGGCCTTGGAACCAGCTGATACTGGTTTGGGGTTGGGGTTGGGGTCAGGAGGGGTGGGGTGAGGTGGGGTGGGGTGGTGGGCAGGGCTACTAAGGGGCCCTGAGGGGTGTATTTGCCTAACTGTATTTACTTAATTGTGATATACAGGAAATGAGCTACGCTCGTAGGGTCCCGTCTCTGTTTCTCAATAAGTCAAATTTTGCCTTAAACTTGTTTAACTTTTTAGACTGGACAATCTCTCTGTCCTGGCTATTCCACAGGTCTATGCATCTATAAGGAAAGCTATATTTCTTGATGTCCTTCGAGCAGCTTGGCTTCTTTAGTTTCATACAGTGTCCTCTTGTTACCCTCTCATCCCACACACTCATCCCACAAAAACAGATTTTCTCTGTCAATTTTATCTACTCCTATCATGGTCCTGAACACTGCAATCATGTCACCCCTCTCTCTCCTTTCCTCTAAGGAAGGCAAATCCACCTTTTCCAGCCTCTCTCTTACGACAAATCTGCCAGACTGGGGACCATCTTGGCTGCTGTTCTTTGTGTTCTCTCAATCTTGGTTATACCTTTCTTTTTGTGTGGGGACCACAATACTGCTGCATATTCTACCCTGGGGTAGATCATGGCCACTATCAATTTTTTCATCATCTCCTCATCCATGTAATGAAATGCCACTTTTATATTGGTCAAGAGTTTATATGTCTCTCTAACTACTGTATCTTATTTAAGTGCTTTTCAGGTGACAAACTATCCTGGACCAGCACTCCCAAATCTTTCTCTTCTCTCACTTTTCTAATTGGTTCATTACCCATCAAATAACTCAATGATGGCCTCTTGGTACTTTTACCCATTTCCAATATTTTACATTTTTTTGCATTGAATTTCATTTCCCACATCTGGCTCCAATCATGTATCCTATCCACATCCTCCTGCAGCATTTTACAGTCCTCTTCAACCTCCACCTTTCTCAAGATCTTTGCATCATCAGCAAACAGGCTTGCGTAACTGTTCACTCCATCTACCATATCATTTACGTAAATCAGGAACATTACTGGTGCCAACACCGAGCCCTGTGGGACTCCACTTGTTACTTCCCTCCATCCAGATGTCCTGTCCTTTATTACTGTCCTCATTTGTCTGTCACTCAAAATGTCTCTCATCCATTCCAGGAGGCTTCCCTTCAGTCCTCTAATAAGCCCTAATTTCCATATTAGTCTCTTGTGGGGTAACTTGTTGGAGGCCTTCTCCAGATCTAAGTACACACAATCCACCCAACCGTCTCTCTCCTGTAGCAAGTCAATCGCCCTTGAGTAAAAGCTCAACAAGTTGGAAACACATGATCTTCCACTTCTGAATCCAAACTGACTTTCAGTCAAAATATTCATCTCTTCCAGATATTTTATCCATCTATCTTTCAGGATTCTCTCACACAATTTCACAACCATGCTGGTTAGGGACAGTGGTCTATAATTCAGGGGTTCTTCCTTGTTTCCTCCCTTATAGATTGGTACCACATTTGCCCTCTTCCATTCCCGAGGCACTTTCCCCTCTTCCAAGGAGCACACAATTAAACTGTGAATCTTATCCGCCAGTTGTTCTCTGCATTCCTTCAGTACCCAATTAGAGATTCCATCCAGTCCTGGGGCTTTCCTTACATCTTGAGTTCCCAGTAATTTATACACTTCCTGCACTTCCACTTTTATATCTTTTATCACTACATCACTAATCACTCCCTCCCCCTCCACAAACTCCCGTTCCTTAGTGAAAACCGATTGGAAACATTTGTTCATTATTTCAGCTTGCATTACTGCATCCTTGTAGACTTCTCCTTCTACTTTCAGTTTGGTGATTCCTTCCCTTTGCTTCAATTTGCCATTAACAAATCTATAAAACAATTTGGGTTCATCCTTACATTTGTCAATTATACCTTTTTCAAAGTTCCTTGCTTCCTCTCTACGTATTCTTGTATATTCATTTCTAGTTCTTTTATATTCTTCCTTTACTCTGTTATTACCTCTCTTTCTCCATTTGTTCCATGCCATGTCCCTCTCTTTTTCTGCTATCATACACCTTCTATTAAACCACTCCTTTTTCCTGTTTTCTTTCCCACTTGCTCTTGGCACATATTTTTCCACTCCCAAATTGTAGAGGTGTAAGAAGATATCCCACTTCCTCTGTATCGCTCTTGTTCCGCTGAATTTTCTCCAGTCTGCATTTTCAATTTTTTTTTTCAATTCTGCAAAGTTTGTTTTCCCAAAGTTGTATCTTCCTTGCCTATAAAGCTCACCTCGTCACCACATTCCCTATTATCATCTGGAACTCAATGACATGATCACTTTTTCCTATAGGACACAGATAATTTAAAGATTCAATTATATCAGGATCTTTGGATAGTAGCAGATCTAATCTTGCTGGTGTGTCATCACCTCTGAATCGTGTCTTCTTTGACCCACTGCGTCATTATATTATTCATTGCCACATTTAACAATTTAGTGCCCCACGAATCTTCACTGCCTCCTGAGTCCCATTCCTCCCAGTTCACCTCTTTACAATTAAAGTCACCCATTAGGATTATATTGTTGCTTTTCTCGGTCACTTTCTGTAGATAACGAACCATGTCTGACAACATCTCCTGGTATTCATCGTCATTCCATGCTCTCATCTTAGGGGGAACATATACCACTGCCATATCTCTCTTACCATTCTCCCCAGTTTCTAATTTCATATTTATCGCTTCGGCCCTGCCCTCTGCCATTTCCACTGTATCTACATTTATATTGTCCTTCACTGCTATCATCACTCCTCCTCCCTTTTTTTCTTTTCTGTCTCTTCTCCAAAATTTGTATCTCCCATCTCCCATATGAATATCAATATCTTCTTTCAATTTAGTCTCTACAATGCACGTAACATCAGGTTCATGTACCCTCAAAAAATCATTGACTTCTAACCTTGCCGATATTAGTCCATCAATGTTTGTGTACGCCACTTTCAAACTTTTTTCATCTTTTTTTATACTCTCTTCTCTCCTTCCCTCCATCGGTACCACTTTCTCAATTTCTGGTCCATAACTCTCCGATAGAACTCTGGCTTCTCTTCCTCTGTTCGCTGTTCGTTTTATATCTTTGCTTCCTTTACTAACTCCTTTAATTTAGCTCTTTCCTCTTTGTTTGCATCTCTCCTAATCCAAACATTTTTAAAGCCCTCTTTATCTGACAATTTCCAAGTTCTACTTATGATTTCATTCACTATTACTTGGGACTTAAACTTTACTTTCAAAGGCCTTGCCCCACCATCCTCGTACTTTCCTAACCTAAACACTTCTTCAATCTCTTCTTGGGCTTAATGATATTATTTCTTTAGCCTTGCTCAGTTCCTCTCTCTCTCTTTCAGATCTTACTGTCATTCGTTTTTCTTTTATTCCTGAGATTGTCACACATCTTTTCTTGTCTGCTACATCCCTGACCAAAGATTCTCTACTTCTTAGTACTCTAACCACTTCCTTCTCCACTTTTTCCTTACTTTGTTGTTCTATGATCTCCTTCAAATTTACACTTCCTTCCTCCTGTATTTTCTTCCACCCCTTATGCTGCTCCTTGATTTCCTGAATGTGCTCATCTTGCCTCCTCAATTTTGATTCGTACTCCTCTAGTTTACTTTTTATTCTGTCCCTTTCTTCTTCCAACCTCTTATTTTCCCTCTTGAGCTGTTTTATTTCATTTGATGAGGATTCGTTACTCACCTTTAATTCTGTGACTTCTTTTTCTTGTTCATCTCTACGTGTGCTATCTTTTTCCAGTTTACTCTGTAGGACTTTGATCTCTCTCTCCTGTTCTAAGGTTCGTTCCTGTAACTCTCTAATTACTTCCCATACCTTTTTTAACACCTGGACATTCCTCTCCGGCATTTTCTCTACTCTTGTTTGTTGCAGCTTATCACTTCCTTTACTTACATTTTCTTCGGAGAAGCCCACAAATTTCCCCTTGCAAGTTGTAAACAATCTTCCATCTCTCTCCGCCATGATACAACCATATGGAAACTTTCTTTTTCACTTTGTCTTGTATTTTTAGGGCCGAAACCTACGTTTTTTTTTTTAAACTAATATCCAACGGGACCACCACTCACGCATTCAACCACATAATCACAATAGGCTATCTCCTTTTTGCCGCTAGAGTGTAGGGGTGCTTGAGTACACTTGTACAGACCATAGGGAGTATCATACTCTCAAGAAGTACTGAAAACAGTGAAATAATGTGTTAAAAAAGTGTAAATAATTGTGAATGCCTAAACAGATATAAATTTGTTAGAAAATACAGGTACGTATCATGGAAAACATAAAATAAGCCAATCTTTATTAGTTACTTTCTTGTTTTTTTCTATTGTAGTCATAATACTGTGTTCATACGGCATTGTGAATTAGTGAGAGAAACAAAGACACACTCAAACACTTTTTCTTGCGCGAGATAATAATCCCTCCCTCCCTCCATCATCACCGCCAACATACCACCACGACCTTGAACACGCTCAGCCCGGCCATCACGCATAACCTCCCTCACACCACACCATCTCCTCCAAGTTGCCAAAAGAGAGCAAGTACGCTCTTTTTATGTGTTTTTTGTCATATGTGATTGATTTGTAATGAAAAAAAAAATATTTTGGGGAAAATCGATTATCCTGAAAATAACCCGGTTCTGTTTTTTTTTAATTTTTTTTTTATGTGTCCGACTCTGGGCATAGGCTTCACAGCCTGCTATCAAGGCCCAGTCGTCCTCCTACAATCTACATGTCACCACTCCGGCGCTTAACACCCACCGTCCATACTTCGGCGCTTAACACCCACCGTCCATACTGAATACATGCTAGGGCTGTCTCATACAGGACTGGTGTATTGGTATTAGTGGGGTCATTTTTACGACATGTCGGCGGGTCTTCTGGTAGATCAGTAAAGCCTGATTTAATGAAATTCAAATCCTTAAACTGTTCCCTGCACCAACGAGGATTTGAACCTGGGTCCCACGGGACCGCAAGCCAACTCTCTACCGATCGAGCTACCGCTGGTGGATATATGTACCCGTACCCAGCGCCTATGGGTTAAACTCGTTTTTAAGTTTTTAGACTGGACGATCTATTTGTCCTGTCTATTCCACAGGTCTATGCATCTATACGGAAAACTATATTTCTTGATGTCCTTCAAGCAGCGTGGCTTCTTCAGTTTCAGTCCGTGTCCTCTTGTTGCTCTCTTATCCCATACAAAGAGATCTTTTCTATCAATTTTATCTACTCCCATCACAGTCCTGAACACTGCAATCATGTCACCCCTCTCTCTCCTTTCCTCTAAGGAAGGCAAATCCAGCCTTTCTAGCCTCTCACTGTATTACAGATCTCCCAGACTGGGGACCATCTTAGTTGCTGTTCTTTGTATTCTCTCAATCTTGTTTATATCTTTCTTTTTGTGTGGGGACCACAATACTGCTGCATATTCTAACCTGGGGTGGATCATGGCCACTATCAATTTTTTCATCATCTCTTCATTCATGTAATGAAATGCTACTCTTATGTTGGTCAAGAGTTTATATGTCTCTCTAAGTCTCTTGTTAATGTGTTTTTCAGGTGACAAACTGTTCTGGACCAGCACTCTTAAATCTTTCTCTTCTCTCGCTTTTGTGATTCATTCATTACCGATCAAAGAGTTCAGTGATGGCCTCTTGGTGCTTTTACCCATTTCCAATATTTTACAATTTTTTGCGTTGAATTTCAATTCCCACATCTGGCTCCAATCATGTATCCTATCCAGATCCCCCTGCAGCATTTTACAGTCCTGTTCAACCTCTATCTTCCTCAACATCTTAGCATCATCTGCAAACAGACTTGCATAACTGTTCACTCCATCTACCATATCATTTATGTAAATCAGGAACATTACTGGCACCAACACCGAGCCCTGTGGGACACCACTTGTTATTTCTCTCCATCCAGACGTCCTGTCCTTTACTACTGTCCTCATTTGTCAGTCTCTCAAAAAGTCTCTCATCCATCCAGGATGCTTCCTTTCAGTCCTCCTATATGCTTTAATTTCCACATTAGTATCTTATGGGGTACCTTGTCAAAGGCCTTCTCCAAATCTAAATACACACAATCCACCCAATCGTCTCTCTCCTGTTGCACATCAATCGCTCTTGAGTAAAAGCTCAACAAGTTGGAAACACATGACCTTCCACTTCTGAATCCAAATTGACTTTCAATCAAAATATTCATCCCTTCCAGATATTTTACCCATCTATCTTTCAGAATCCTCTCACACAATTTTGCAACCATGCTGGTTTGGGACACTGGTCTATAGTTCAGGGGTTCTTCCTTGCTTCCTCCCTTGTAAATTGTTACCACACTTGCTCTCTTCCATTCAGAGGCACTTTCCCTTCTTCCAGCGAACACACAATTAAACTGTGAATCTTATCTGCCAGTTGTTCGCTGCATTCCTTCAGTACCCAATTAGAAATTCCATCCGGTCCTGGGGATTTCCTTACATCTTTAGTTTCCAGTAATTCGTACACTTCCTGCACTTCCACTTTTATATCTTTTTTCACTACATTCCTAGTCACTCACTCCCCCCCCCACAAACTCCCCTTCAACAGTAAAAACCGATTGGAAACATTTATTCATTATTTCAGCTTGCATTGCCGCATCTTTATAGACCTCTCCTTTCACTTTCAGTTTGGTGATTCCTTCCTTTTGTTTCAATTTGCCATTAACAAATCTATAAAACAATTTGGGTTCATCCTTACATTTGTCGATTATTCCTTTTTCAAAGTTCCTTTCTTCCTCTCTACAAATTCTTGTATATTCATTTCTATTTCTTTTACAGTAAGTCCTCGTATTTCGACGCATTTTACTTCGACACTTCATTTTTTGTGACAGAAAAAAGTTTCCAACATGTCGCAAACTTCGTCACTGTTTCCAATTTTCATCGCCGCTTCCAGTCGGCAGCTGACACTCAGCAAACAACACATACCGATGCTCATTTGCTGGCGGCCATCTTGCGACCACCCTGCCCTCTATTGATACAGCGGCTGTACTACAGACCCAACGCCATTGTGTTTTTTGTGCTGTCCTCGCCTCGCAGCTCGTGATTTCCTGACCCACTTCTAGACGTCTGAGATGCAGCGCGCCAGTGAGGTAGAGCGTGAGGAGCGACGAGCTGAGGTTGATGTTGCACAACCACCACCAGAGCCTAAGGAGAAGCGGCCGTACAGGGTTGGCAAGAGGCATCGCCAGTATTCAGTGGTTGACAAGCAGAGGATTTTGCAGCTCACTGAGCAGGGGTTGACAGCCCTGAGATACGTCACCTGACTGGGGCTCCTGACAGCACCATGAGGACACTCAGAAAAAACAAGGCAACTCTCAAAAAGCAGGTGAGTGCATGTAAAATAACAATAAAGTAAATGTGTTTGTGTTTTTTTTCCCTTAACCTTTATTTGGGCCACTGTTTTTTACTGTATCAAAATCCACCTAATGGAGTTAGTTTTTAGAGTTAACCAACCAAGTGCTAGTTAGAACAATTCAGGGGAAGAATATACAGTGTTGTAATCAAAATCGGTAACATTGGTTACTGTTACATTGCATTATATACCCCTAAGGAAGAACAAAGAACCTATCAACAAGCAGGTGAGTGCACATAAAATAACAATAAAGTAAATGTGTTTTTTTTTTCCCCTCAACCTTTATCTGTGCCATGGTTTTTTACTGTATCAGTATTCACCAAATGAAGAGTTTACTGTTTATCCTTAAGAGTTTGCTGTTTAAGTGTTGCCTTAAAATATTTTTTCTGTGTACAGTAGATTTTAGGCTGCTTTGCATGCATGTGTATTTATACTAATAATTTTCCTAAGGTTACGATCCGGACCAAGTTCTTCCCATCCAACAAGACCGTGATTCTGAGATCGTCTGTGATAAGACGTGTAATGGCCATAACAGAGGGATACCTTGTCCGCTGGCTCGACAGCAGGAGCCGGGAAGGTGTGAGCATCTCTACCAGGACAATCAAGGACGATGCAATTAGGATATACCAAGCAGTTTGCCACAAGAAGAATATAAACCCACCACCCCTGTTCAGAGCTTCGTCAGGGTGGCTCTTCAGGTTTAAGAAAACGTGCGAGGTGAGGTGCGCCGCATACCATGGTGAGGCTGCATTTGCTGACGTTGATGCAACTGCAAGGTTTCCAGAGAAGGCACGCAAGATTATTGAGGAGGGTGGGTATTCATGGCACCAAGTATATAATTGTGATGAAACAGGTTTCTTCTGGAAATGGTCAGTAAGATTCACATATGTGACGAAGGGAGAGAGACAGGCAGTCGGCACGAAGATGAATAGAGAGAGGCTGAGCATCTTACCTGCAATGCTTCCAGCTCACACAAGATGAAGCCACTAATAATTCACAAGTTCCATAAACCAAAGGCCCTACCGACACTGTAACATGAACAACCTAAACGTTTACTGGGAGGTCACACCGAGAGGCTACATGGTGGAGAGTTTGTCACACAAGTGGTTTGACCGGTACTTCCTTCCCGACGCACAGATGCACTGCAGGAAAATGAATCTGGCATTTAAGGTTGTCCTTTTTATGGATAATGCAAGGTCACATGCCAGATATCTTGTCGACCGTCACCCAGACGTCCAGGTTGTTTTCTTGCCACCCAACACAACTTCCAAACTCCAACCACTAGACCAAGAGATCATTGCCAATGTTAAGAATATGTTCTACTCTACGGTGCATGCCAGACTCAGGCAAGAGACAAGTGGCAGTGCAATTTTGCAACAGATTCAGGAAGAGGAGGAAGATCCTGACAGCAGTGATGACCAACGCTGCACACCCGCAAAACTGTCTCCCAGGCTAGAACAGTCACAAAGTAGTCTCGAGGAGCCCAGACCGGCCCCATCCTCAAGGCCAGATCAGCCTCTTAGCATAACCAGACCCCCACCACCACCTGCCCATTTTCGACCTGGCAAGACAGTAAGTCAGTTTTGGAAGGATTTCAACATAAAAAATGCTGTGGATATCATGGTCGAATGCTGGAAAAAAATTTCCCCAGCCACTATAACACATGGGTGGAAGAAACTTTTCCCTCACCTGACTATGGAAGGTGAGCGGCAGAAGGAAGATGACACTCTGGCGGCAACTGTGGAAGCAATCTGACACACAAGCATAAACACAGCAGAGGTGGACGAAACGGCTGTAAGACAACACTTGACACACTACGACCTAGACTCAGGTGTGGCTGACATAACAGAGGAAGAGATGAACTCTAGTGAAGAAAATGAAAGGCCAGAGCACACTGCACAGGAGAAGATGACCACCCAGAAATTGTCCCATAGCCTGTCCACCATAACCGACATGGCAACAACCTTCGAGACATACACCAGGAGTATGCCTGAGGCTACCCAGATCCTATCCACCTTGAATGATATGAAGTCTCAATTGATGGCAGTCTACAACAGAAACATACTGGAGCAGAGACAAGCCAGGATCACATATTTTTTAAATGTGACAGAGAATGTGGCTGCTATTATGCAAGACTTAGATGCAACAGGAGAGGAGGATGAAGGAGAAGTGGACCGAGAGGAAATGGCGTTGCTGGAGCCTGAATTTGACTTCGAGGGCTTCGGCTTAGGTGATAGGGCTTCCCCAGAGAGGCCGATGTCACCCAGTAACTAGCCCATCCACCCTCAACACACTTTCACCTGCCACTCATGCCAATGTTTACTTTATTTCTGGTAAGGATTTTTGGTGTTGCAGCTCTTTATAACAGTTTTAATGTCATTTCAGGTACATGTTTATTGTGTTATGCTGTATAAGCAACTAGTAAACACTCCATACTTAATTTTGGGTAGGGCCTGTTTGGTTTATAGGACTTTGATAGGGTGAGGTAGTTGTCCCACTGGAATGCCCATCTATTTTTCCCATTGGTTCTTAACTTCACACTTCGTCGTTTCAAGTTTCGCGACGTTTTGGCAGAACATCAAAACAGCGAAAAATGAGGACTTACTGTATATTCTTCCTCTGTTCTGTTATTACCTCTCTTTCTCCACTTGTTCCACGCCATGTCCCTCTCTTTTTCACTATCATACACCTTCTGTTAAACCACTCCTTTTTCCTGTTTTCTTTCCCACTTACTCTTGGAAAATATATTTCCACTCCTGAATTACAGAGGTCTAGAAAGATATCCCACTTCCTCTGAATCTCTCTTGTTTCTCTGAATTTTCTCCAATCTGCATTTTCAAAAAATTTTCTCAGTTCTGCAAAGTTTGCTTTCCCCAAGTTGTATCTTCCCTGCCTGTGTGTGTGTGTGTATGTGTGTGTGTTTGTGCAGATCCCCTAGCGCCTGGTGTGGGATTGGCGGCATCACGGGAGAAAAATTTACACAAGCACTCGTTCGATGGTGTCCGCGCATGTGCATATTCTGAGCGTATATGGGGCAGTGTGTGGGTGGTTTCGAGAGTTGCCACCTGCCACTATTTCCCATACAAATTTCAGCCACCTACTCCTCGTGGCGTGGTTTTGGTATGCCTTTGAAAATCGCGCTCATTTGAGGCCTATCGCTTTCGACTCTAAGTCCCAAATGAGGCCTACCGCTCTCAATGGGTTAAGCTGTACACATGATTGTTTATTTCTGGCATAATGGAAGAAGCTTACTCAACTACTCAAAGGTGAATTTAATTTCCCAATTTCCCAACTGTAGGTTAGACTGGGTTAGGTTAAATTATTAGGAGCAGTTAAGCTGGGTTAGGTTTGGTTTAGTTAAACACTTAGGACAGTCCCTTTCGCCACTGCGCTGATGAATCAAACAAGAGCAGTCACAGCAGAACAGCTAAAACAATGGGGAACAGATTTAACAAGAAACATTTATTTACCACCCAAAGAATAATAAAAAATATAACAGACTACCAGCAAGAAGTGATTTGGTTAAAGTGGTTCTACTACTTAAAGTAAGGCACACATTTGGCAAATGAGCAAACAAGAACATCTCCCTGGTTATCAATCACCTCATCAAACTCCACCCTACCACCTTCGGGGGAGGGTCGTGAGCAGGAGGCATGGGTGGGGGGGCAGACTCACTCATACTTACCTGTGGCTCGCTTTCTAGTAACCAGACACTCACTGTTTAAAAGGGAGCTAGCATATAGATCCATCCATCCATCCATCATCCAATCTTACATTGCCCCATGAGGAGCGTAGGAGCCCGGGGCTAGGCAAGTTGGTCCTGACATTTAAGATGAGACTGACCAGTCTCACTCATCCGTGAGTGGTATTACGTGAGCAATAGACCCTAACCACCCCTTGGATATAAACCTTCACTGGCTCAATCCGACTGGAGTTTCGTAATTACCCACTAAACCACCAGGCACCCAAATTTGGTTATATGGTTACCACCCAGCATAGCAAATGACTTCCTGGTGTACAGGAAACCATTTGGATTGTCACTCAGTGTAGAGTCACTCATAGGAAGAAGGAAGAGGAAAGAATGAAGGAAAGAAAGACAGAAGAGGGAGTGTAAAGTCACCTGTAGGCAGAAGGACAAGGAGAGAATGAAGGAAAGAAAGACAGAAGAGGATGGAAGAAAAGAAGGATGGAGGAGATGAAAGGGCAGACACCCGAGAGCAGCACTACATCGAGTGAGTGGATGGTGAATGCCCCCACCTACCACAAGCATAAAGATAATTTTATGTATTACTGTACCACTGTATCATTCGGTCAAAATTTTATGTATTACTGTACCACTGCATCATTCGGTCACAACCTGGATATGCCGAAATCTGGATATTCTGAACACAGATAAGAGAGCTTTCACTGTAATTCATTACGCAACTGGTCTTCGCTTCACACAACCCTATTGCAGAATGAGGCCGGAATGTATACCAAGACATAGTGTCAACAATCCATGTGATCATACACTACACTCAACACTATCTGTAGCCACTCAGTAAAGTAGGCTGGCAGGCGTGAGAATTTCAAGTGCCATCTTGTAATTTTGTTCAGATTCAAAGAGGTGTTGGACCATCTGATGCCAGAAAACTGATGCTGTACCTGTATAATCTGTGATATACGATGCTACTATTCACGAGTTTTGGCAGGGCTAGAGAGCCACTGCCTGCATCCTTGACCGATGTGAGACTGCTTCCTTGTCCATGTGAACAGCTGACACAATACACGCCGTTAATGATGCAGCCCATGTTATGCAGATATCTATCTTTACTTAATTAATTTTGAACAGCAAAATTTTGAAGGTAAATGCATATACAATACGTTTAACTTGAATCTGTTCCTAAATTTTATGTAATTTACATCTGAATCACTGCAAAAAAACAGTTCAGCATACATACTGGCTAAGATCTTTTGAACAGATGAACTCACTCTCATCTTAAATGTCAGGACCAACTTGCCTAGCCCCAGGCTCCTACGCTCCTCATAGGGCAACGTAGGATTGGATGATGGATGGATGGATGGATGGATCTTTTATGATGACCAGTCGTTTTGATTAGTGGCCGTAATTTCTCGGTCCTACGTAGCCAGACTGAGTTTACGTACAGGCCCTACAAACATTCTGAGTCCCAAACTCCAGCTTTAACCCACTGAAAATTGCAAGTCTGTGGTAAAAAACTGCAACTTGGTAGATATTTGATGTGCCATCAAAAACCAAATTGTCCAAATTTAATCACACTGAATTCAAGATTCTTGTGTAGATTAACTCCTAGCCACTGGAGAATGGTTATATCCAACGTGAAATTGGTGGGCTGGGGATGCAGGGTGACAGATGTAACCTCAAGTGTTTTCGTGCCACAATTTGAAGTGGTCGCCACTTGATCTCATCACCAAAGGTTTGGGATAGACTCCCGCCACCAGAAGCAAGCATACCTCAGTCGTCTCTGTGACTCTGCTAGGTGATGGATGATGTTTTCTTAAACCTCCTGTCCAATTCCGTTTCCACCTCACGTGGACACCTTGCCTCATCCACCCCTGCCAAGCCTCTTTCCAAGGATACAAGGAAAGGGTTCAGTGATACTGCCATAGGGTCGTTCTTGGATGTAACTGTGCCTAGTTAATCTAGTAATGGAGAAGTTATCATGTTGAGAGTGAAGCCAAAGTCGGCCATGTGCACACGTACCAATACACCCTGTCTCGGCCGCCAAAAGATACTTATCATCTTCTTGTCCTTACTCATTGACACGACCACCTACATACCTGAGGATGCATTTATTAGCAAGAAGAAGAGTTGTTGTGTAATCGTTTCGTTTCGTTTTGTTTTGGAAGGCTCCAACATGCTTGCATGCATCAGCCTTGGTCACCTAATGGCGGCTCTCCATGCTGCTCGATCCCTGGCAGCCTCCCTGTTCAGTCCCTTAACCCCTAAGTCACACTTAATGACCTTGTCCCATGTCTTTCTCAGTGTACCCCTCCCAACCCATCCCCCAATATTAACACCTCTCACCCTCTGTACCCAATTATCATCCCCCATCCTCTCCCCATGTCCAAACCACCTCAGCCTACCTCTCCTCATCACAACACCAATACACTCCAGTCCCATCCTACCTCTCAACTCTTCCATCATAAACCCAGCCCCCCCAGGCCTTGTACGCAGGGACGCACTGCACATCCACCTAATCATTGTCATTTCTGTACATTTAAACCTGCGAATATCCTCTTCCTTTACTGCCCAGGTCTCACTACCATACAGCATCACACTCCTAACACATGCTGCATACAAAGACCCCTTAGCATGTAGGGAGAGTCCTCTCAATGTCAAGAGAGGCAACAGCTCCCTGAACTTCTTCCAACCACTTCTCGCCCTAGCAACCGAGTTAACTCCAGCCCCACCTCCGGCATATAACATGTCTCCCAAATAGCAAAACTCCTCCACACACTCAAGAGACTCACCTGCAAGTTCAACCCTCTCACGCTTAGCAATCTCCACCTGCTCTCCCCGACACGCCGCACACATGAAATCAGCATTATCTCGCAGCCTACCTGTAATACCACTACATCTCTTGTGCACCCATTTATCACAAACACTACACAAGATGGAATTACTTCCCACACCCTGGTGGCAAACTGCACATGGCCACTCTCCCTCTCCTCTGATTGTACTGCCACAAACCCTAGATATCATCACTTTTGTTTTATCTGTATTTACCCTTAAGCCCTTGTACCCCATACCATCTCTCCACTTTTTAAATCTTTCCTCCGCCTCCTTTTCATTCTCCACAATCAACAACAAATCATCAGCATACAACATCTCCCATGGGAGTCCATCTCTGAAGTCACGTGAGAGGGCTTCAAGCACAATGATAAACAACAAGGGACTCAAAACTGACCCCTGATGCACACCAGCATTCACAGAAAACTCATCACTCAAAACTCCATTCACTCTTATCTGGGTGCGAGCACCCACGTACATGGCCATAACCACCCTAACCAGCCACTCTTCCAACCCTAGCTTTCTCATTGCCCACTTCACCACCTCTCTAGGGACTCTGTCAAAGGCCTTTTCTAAATCAACAAAAACAAAATACAATTCCCTCTTCTTTCCAGTATATTTTTCCTGAAGCTGTCAAACAATGAATATGGCATCAGTGGTCCCCCTGCCTGGCATAAACCCAACCTGCATCTCATCAATATTCACTCTTTCCCTAATTATACCTTCTAGAACTCTCTCCATTACTTTCATTATCTGATCTAAGAGCTTTATACCTCTGTAATTTCCCCTTTCCAGGGCATCACCCTTCCCTTTGTACACATTTACAGTAATACTATTCAGCCAATCATCTGGGACAATACACTCATATATAATCGTAATATGGTTTTTAATTTGTTTCCCTAACTGCTATACTTTCAGAGATATTAAGGTCCAAAAACAGGTAGTTTAAGAAAACCTGTCGTACTGAGAGGATGACGGCGGTGTGAATACCCCAGCATTTAGGGGGTTAAGTTACCAAGTGATACAGTGTAAGAAGTACTCCAAGATGTTGCATAATACGTTATGCAGCCTAATAACTTAACTGTTCTCATTTAGCATGTTTTCTATTAGCAGCAGTCTCTGACTGATCTTGTTTGGGTAAGTTTGTAAGTGATTTTAGTTGGGTTAAAAAATCATAGAGCGTGACCTCTGGGAATAGGGACTGAGTAGGGAGGCTGTCACAGATCAAGCAGTGTGGAGGGCCGTCATTAGGTGACCAAGGCCAATGCATGCAAGCATGCTGGAGACTTTATGAATGATACGATATGATATGAGTTTCCCAATGCCTACCTGTTTCATATATAAAAGAA
The DNA here is from genome assembly GCA_018397915.1 of Birgus latro. Taxonomy (NCBI): domain Eukaryota; kingdom Metazoa; phylum Arthropoda; class Malacostraca; order Decapoda; family Coenobitidae; genus Birgus; species Birgus latro. The sequence continues at coordinate 52,117 of JAGKTI010000394.1, forward strand.
CCTACTTCTGTGATGCACTGAATAAAGATCTTGTAAGTAAAGTAGTGTACAGTTATTTGTTTAAGTTGTCAATGACTTTTCACTTAAACCCTCATAGACAGAGGTCTCTCTGTATGATCCATAACACCATTCCAATACACACTTCCATCCACCCACAGAAACATACATAACCAAACACATACACACTTCACTCACAAACATGGCCCTTAATAGTTTAGGGCCAAACACGGTCCTAAACTGCCCTCCACCACCCACCCCCAAATCAGAGGTCCAGCTAAACAGAACAGACAAAGTACACTTGAGACTATGCTGGGACCATCCCTCAAAACTCAAAACATACCAACACATGATAGGTAACACCACAGATGATACTTGTCCATAATGCCATGCTGCCACACATGCAATAACACTCATAGTTACAGACTGCATAGCACTGGTAGCAGACAGACAGACACAACAAATCTGAGGTTGGGGACCTCTGGTTAGATGCGGAAAGGGCGATTAGTTTCCTTCATTTTTCTAGTGTTTTGCCCCAATGACACCACGGGTAACCCAACAACAAAAACATCAGAATTATGACAAAATTGTGAATAAACTAAGAATTAGTTCATATGGTGGTGGCTGACCTGGTCCTTGGGATGGCGTGAGTCATCTGGTTGAGGTCGCTGTTGCTGCCTCTCCTTGGTCATCAGGCCTTGTTGCACATGCTTGTCCTGATCTCCTACAAATAAATCACACACATTAATCATGCTGGTATTGCAAAAGCTACACATCCCAAAAAATAAAATAAATATGTAAATAAATAAATTAAAAAATAAAAAACAATAAAAATATATACCCCAAACATGTACTTACTCAAACACATGCATACATGTATGCACACACACACACACACACACACACATGGAGATGAGAGCACACACAGCAAATGTCGGCTGAGCCAGCTCCTTAGGAATCCCGATTATTACCCATCCCTGCCCCGGAAGGGCTCGGGGATGGGTATTTTCACTCAGTTTGTCTGTTAACAACTTTATGCAAAAATTACTTGTGCGATTTTGACTAAACTTACAAGGATAATGCACTATGACCTTCTGATCACCTGATTACATTTTGGGCCTAACTGAGCAAAGGCCCAGGCTGTGCCCCCCCTCCCCCCCCCCAAAAAAAAACCTTCATAACTCCCTTCAAATTTGTCATATTGACATGAAACCAAAACCTAAAGGTGCATCTTTTAAATCTGCATCCTATAACATCCCTCATTACATCAGCTGGGTCACCCCTCCCCCCCATTGGCAGTAGGGTGGTCAATGTCAAGTGGGTTGGGCCTAAAATTTCAAATGGGCAAAAATCATCAATTTTCACCTGATTTACTCCAAATCTGATATGTGACATCTTTGACTAGATATCCTGTTGCGTTGCTATGCCAACACTAAAATGACTGTTGGGCCAGGGTTGCTGTGCCTTGGCACCCCTTCTTGTTTACAGCAGTTTTGTAGCAGTGGGACAATACTGTCCTGTCTTGTGATTTTAAATAAGGCTAAGTAGTTTGGCTAGTAAAAACCTGGGCCAGAAAAAGAGCCAATGCATCAATATGAACTCTGTGAGATGTATTTACCTAATTGTGATATACAGGAAATGAGCTACGCTCGTGGGGTCCCGTCTCTGTTTCTCAATAAGTCAAATTTGGCCTTAAACTCATTTAAGTTTTTTGACCGGACGATCTCTTTGTCCAGGCTATTCCACAGGTCTATACATCTATACGGAAAACTAAATTTCTTGATGTCCTTCGAGCAGCTTGGCTTCTTTAGTTTCATTCCGTGTCCTCTTGTTGCTCTCTCATCCCACACAAACAGATTTTCTCTGTCAATTTTATCTACTCCTATCATGGTCCTAAACACTGCAATCATGTCACCCCTCTTTCTCCTTTCCTCTAAGGAGGGCAAATCCAGCCTTTCCAGCCTCTCCCTGTATGGCAAATCTGCCAGACTAGGGACCATCTTGGTTGCTGTTCTTTGTATTCTCTCAATCTTGGTTATATCTTTCTTTTTGAAACAAACTCAAATGCCAGGAAAGTACTTTTGAAAAAAAACTGAGTATAGACATTTCTGATGATTTACAAAGATTTGAAGGATTCTCAGAAACTGAAAATGTATTTAAGACGCTATTTAAAATTACAGTGATCCCTCAATTATCTGATGTAACAGAGCCAAAGTCATGTCCGGAAAGTCGATCTGTCTGGATAATGGACTTCTCCCCTGGCCCCAGTGTGTACATAACTAAGAAAGCCAGTGTAAAAAGCCAGTACAGTACATCATACAACACTTGTTCCTTTTGTTTAACCCCTAAACCATGGGGTTGTGTGAGCCGGTCCTGGCACTTCCAGCCAGTGGTAATTCGCGCTCTGACTTATTTTTTTAAAATATTGGCCCAAACTAGCCTGACTGATATAAATAGCACTCAGGATTCTCCTACAGTTTTTCATATACATTATATTTATTTATTGAAAGCCCTGGCTACTTAAAAAGAAAACAGAGGCACCCAACTGATGGCCCACATCTCGAGCCATTGCCACAGAGCGTCACGAAAGTGACGCCCCGCTGTTAAGTGGTTAACACTACTCTATCTGGTCAGGCAGATCTATAAACCACAGCCAAACAATTACCATGGTAAAGTAGACCCATCAACCGCAGACCAGCAATCACCACTGCATGGCCACACCCTGCAGTGATTTATTATTATTATTATTATTAAAAAAAAAAAAAGTTCCACAAGAAAAATGCAGTGGGCACACAAAACATAATGGTAAAATGGAATAAAATCATGGTAAAATAGAATAAAATCGTGGCACTACTCCCTCTTCTGTCTTTCTATCTTTCATCTTTCCTCCTCTTTCTGCCTATGGGAGACTTTACACTCCCTCTTCTGTCTTTCTTTCCTTCATTCTTTCCTCTCCCGTCTGCTTGTGGGTGACTCTACACTGAGTGACAAGCCAAACGGTTTCCTGTACACCAGGAAACCATTTTCAATGCTGGGTGGTAACCATATAACCAAATTATGGCACCTGGTGGTTTAGTGGGTAATTAAGGTGCACCAATTGGACTGAGCCTGTGTAGGGTATATCCAAGGGGTGGTTGGGTTTATTGCTCACGTAATGCCACTCAGAGATGAGTGAGGATGGTCACTCTCATCTTAAACGTCAGGACTAGCCTGCCTAGCCCCGGCCTCCTACGCTCCCCATGAGGCGACATGGGATTGGATGATGGATGGATGGGATACACTACAGTAAGCCAAAATAAAATCCATGTCAACACTCGTAATTCCTCGCAGGGCATCATGCTGAATGACCCACTAGCTCCTTGACTCTGTTGCGCTGCAATTAGCAAAGCAGTTGCACTGCACAGCACATCCCGTGTGGTCTAGTGGTGGACCCTGATGCGCCTGAGGCAGGTAGGGTACAACCACAAAAGCCACCACGTGTGCCATAACAACTGAGAGGAACTGTTCACTACACAGTCACTGAGTGAGAACTGGGAATGACTGAGGAGGTTTCCAGCAGACACTGGGTGAACCACTTAGTCGGACAGTGCGGCACCACCGGGTTATTCCTGGCCGGGCGGACAAAAATGCTCTCGGGGCCATAATTTCCACCTGGACGCAAGCATTTTGTCTGGATAAAATGGAAAAATGTATGACGAATGATTTAATACAGTCGGATCACGGCGTCTGGGTACTGGATGGTTTGGGTAATGGACATCCAGATATCAAGGAATTGCTATACAGTTGGGCCGCCAGTTTGGCGAGCACAGTAGTCAGAAAAAACCTCGCCAAACTGAGGGTAAACTTCTTAAGGGAAAAATTCATAGGAGTTTTTGGTCACCAAGAAGTAAAACTTTTCAAGCCATTTTCACACTTCTAACCCATTATTTTTCAGCAATAACTATACTAAATAACAATGTAAAAACATCTTCATCATCATCCGGACCTCCTTTCCCACCCTAGAGCAGGGTGAGGAGTAGCAACGTCCAGACAGACCAAAATTTGCCCAATCCAATGGGCCACGCTTCCATTCACTCATCATTCAAGCCCCCAGAATCCTGGCTCTATCGGATACACCAAAAACATTCACCACGTTTTGTAGCTTCACACAAATGTATCCGATAGAGTCAATCCGGAAGCTGCCACATTAAAAAGGAGTGCCAAAATCCCCGATCATGCACTTCTTCTCACAACATTCATCCAGCCAGCTCGATCTCCTGGCAGTTCCCTGGCCTCACTGACTTCCAAACCTCTCCTCCTCACACACTCATCCACCATATCTCTCCACCTTCTCCTTGGCCTACCTCGCCTCCTTCCTCCTTCAAATTCACTCAGGTATACCTTTTTCACCGCTCTATTGTTATCTATTCTCTCCACATGACCATACCATCGCAGTACACTCTCTTCAATTCTGGTGTCCACTGACTTCCTCACTCCACATCTTTCACGAATCACATTATTTCGTAACCTATCCACCCTCTGTACTCCACAAATATTTCTCAGCAGTCCCATCTCCACTGCTCTTACTCTTGACTTTTCATTTTCATGCCACACCATAGTCTCACATCCATATGTTAAAGTTGGCACTAACACTCCTTCACGTAAGCCTCGTGCAGCTGCAACACACAAGCCTCTGTTTCTTATCAAGGCCTTCATTGCACCAGCTACTTTTCTTCCCTGTGTCACTCTACTTTCAACTTCTTTTGCACATTTTCCTCTCTTTTCTATCACTGTACCCAGGTATTTGAACTCTCTCACCAATTCCAGTCTCTCTCCATTCACTGTGACATCGCACTAGGAGTCACCTCTCTCAATAACCATCACTTTACTCTTTTCTACATTTACTCTCAGGGCATGATGCTCACAGACATCAGCAAAACTCTGCACTAGTCTACCAAGTTCTTGTCCGGTATTTGCAAGTAGTACTGCATCATCAGCACACAACAGATTTGAGATATTCCATCCATCACCATTCATTACCATTGCCATCCCCCTCTCCATTACTCGTGTTTTTACTTCTCTCAACGCCCCATCCACATATATATTGAACAACCATGGGGACATCACACACCCTTGCCGCATGCCCACACCAATCATGAACCATTCACTTAGATGCCCATTAACCCTTACACATGCTTCACTACCATCATAAAAACTCTTGATGGCACCTAGCAGCTTACCATCTACACCATACATGTGCAAAACTTTCCACAATCCTTCTCTGTCTACTTTGTCATATGCTTTTTCCAGATCCATGAATGCCATAAACACCTTATGGTCCTTCTCACAAACTTTCTCTGATATCTGTCTCACTGCAAATATTTGATCCACACATCCTCTGCCACTCCTAAAGCCACCCTGTTCATCACTCACTAGGACTTCTGATATCGCTCTTACTTTCTCTATAATAATTCTTTCATATACCTTCCCTACCACACTCAAGAAATTTATGCCACGATAATTCTTGCACTCATTTCACTCACCTTTATTTTTGTACAGGGGTACAATCACAGCCTTTTTCCACTCTGCTGGCACAGTTTCACTCATCCATGCCTTCTTACATACCTCCAACAAGCATTTCATTCCACTCTATCCACTACACTTCATCATCTCTGCATACACCTCATCAACCCCAGCTGCGTTCCCATTTTTCAGCCGCTTCACACCACTCTTCACAGGTGTAAAGTGTCAAGTCTCCTGGCACTGCATTCCTTCTCTGCACACCCCAAAAACCAATCATGTTTACAGCCACTCTGCTCTCTCTGTTCCCATTCATCAGGCTTTCAAAATATTCTTTCCATCTGGTCCTTACTTCATCCCCTTGGGTTAATAATCTACCACCTGCATCCTTCACACCATCACATTTCTTTCCGCTTTCACTTCTACATTTCCACACCTCTTTCCAGAATAACTTCCTATTTTCAGAGTAGTTTGCATTCATTTTTCTTCCTAGATCATCATTTACCTCCTCCTTTTTCCTCTTCACTAGTCTCTTTACATGCTTCTTGCTGTCAATATATTCAGTTCTTATTTCAACTGAACCCCTGTCCTGTAACCACTCTTTTCCTCCACTGCTCTTTTAACCTCATCATCCCACCATGCTGTACCTTTCTTCTTTTTGTTACTCTTGCCACACCACACACCGCTTTAGCATTCCTAACTAAGTAATCCCTATATGCATTCGACAGGCTGTCCACATCCATTTCATTCCAATTCACTGATTCTAACTCCTCCCCTACTTTGGTCCTGTATTTATCTGCCATTTCTTTGATCCTCACCTTCTCAACTTTCAGTCTTTCTCCCTGACTGCTCCTCTCTCTCCTGATCCACCTCATTCCTCTCAGCTTGATCTTGCATACCACAATCATATGATCTGACAGACCTCCACATCGTCCTCTCACGGTCCTCATATCAGCAACCATTCCCAGCATCGACCTCTCCACGAGCACGTAATCAATCAGACTTCTTTCAACATGACCCCATTCCCTCTGCACCATGTATATTTATGTGCATCTTTGTGTTTGAAACACGAGTTACAAATGCACAGCCTCCTCTCCTGACACAAATCTTTTATTCGCTTCCCATTATCATTTTCTCCTGGTACTCCATAACAACCCATTATGTCATCCTCAGGACCATTGCCTATTCTTCCATTCATATCCCCCATTACAATCACTTTATAGCTCCTGAGCATTTCTCCCACTACGTCATCCAGCTCATCCCAAAACCTGTCTTTCTCTCTCTCACTCCTGTCTTCACATGGTGCATAAGCTACAATCACTACAACTTTCACCTTCTCAAACTTGAACTTGACATACATACACCTCGAGATGACACATTTGTAGTCTCTCACTCCACTCTGCCACACCTCATTCATCAACAAAGCAACTCCTTCCTTGCATCTTCCTCACCCATTCATTCCCGATCTTACACATTTCACACCCTCCCACTCCTCCACTTCACACCCCTTCATCTTTGTTTCACACAATGCCATCACAACATATCTCACACTCCTGAACACATTCACCACTTCCACCCTCTTGCTCTCCTCATTCACACCTCTCACATTCCACATGGCCATACGAATCTGCCCATTTCGTTGGGGCCCTGGGCAGGTATTGGGCCCTCCGAGGCTCTCTGATCCGACTGCCATGATTTAAGTGATTTTGGATAGGGAAATCTGGGGGACACTTAACCTTGCCAGAAACCCCGGTTATATGGTTACCACCCAGTGTAGTAAATGGTTTTCTAGTCACAGGAAACCATTTGGTTTGTCACTCAGTGCAGAGATCATCTCTACACTGAGTGAGTGGATGATGGGAGCCCCCAACCACCACAAATGTAAAAATACAGAAATAAACTCACTAATAACATATTTATGAGTCTTTTATTGGGAAAGTGGTGAGTGTTATCGGTCGACAGTCTTATCGGGTGACTGCTGCATCACCGATATCCTCATTATCCCCTCCACTGTCATCATTGCCCTCTTCTTCACACTCTTCACCTCAAGCCACAGAGAACTGGAGAATAGCCACAAAAAGTTGGTCACGGCCAAGATTGCAAGGCGTTCACAATGCTGGGGACCAACAACAAAGAGGCTGCCAAATGGCTGTTGATATGGATGTGGATGGGATTTGAAGACTGTCAAGAAGTGAAAAGAATAACCTACCCCCTGGGGGTAGGGGATTTTCAAGAATTCAGCCCCAGTATCCCTGCTTGTCGTAAGCGGCGACTAAAAGGGTTGGTGGTGGGTTGGTGCCCCACCCCGTAAAAACAACTAACTAAAAATACGAACAGGAAGCCTCGGACCAGGACTGACCTAAAGTTGACGACAAAGGAACGGACAAAGGACGAGATAAAGACTGCGACTTGGAATGTGAGGGGTATGAATGATGAGGTGAAAGAGAGAGAGATTGTACAGATGCTTGAGAGTGTGAAAGTGGATATATGTGGAATAACTGAAACTAAATGGTGAGGTGAGAGTGTGAGAGAATGGGAATATGGGTGGGGTATATGCGTAGGAGTGGGTGAGAATGAGAGGGCGAAAGAGGGAGTGTGTATTGTTGTGAGCAACAGGTGGAAGGAGAATGTAAGAGAGCATGGATCAGTTGGGTCAAGGATTGTGTGGGTAAGAGTGAAAGTTGGATTACAAATGTGGGCAATTGTGTGCGTGTATGCGCCAACGCAAGATCGTGTAAGTAGAGTGAGAGAAGAGTTTTGGACAAATGTGGAAGCCTGCTTGGAAAAGTTTGAAAGGAATGAGAGAGTGTTTCTGATTGGAGATATGAATGGAAAAGT
>JAGKTI010000394.1:79988-141326 GCA_018397915.1 Birgus latro
GATGATGAGGTAGTGGTTCTGGGAGGGGATTTAAATGGTCATGTTGGTGAAGCAGCTCAAGGGTATGAAGGAGTCCATGGAGGATGTGCATATGGTGTGAGGAATGCGGAAGGGGAAAGAATACTCGAGTTTGGGGAGGCTATGGACATGATTGTGTGCAACACACATTTTAGAAAAAGAGTGAGTAGATTGATTACGTACGAGTCCGGGGGAAATAGTAGCCAGATAGATTATTTTCTGGTCAGGAGGGTTGATAGGAGATTAGTGAGGGATGTTAAAGTTATAGGAAGCGAGGAGTGTGTGCAGCAGCACAAACTGTTGATTTGTGACATGGTGCTTAAGGAACAAAGGATGAGAAGGAGGACATATGTACCTAGGAGGAAAATATGGAAGCTGAGAAACCAATCAGTAAGGGATGCCTTTTATAGTGAGATGAGGAGAGTGGTGGCTGAACAGGAAGCCGAAGATAGAGACGTTAATGAACAGTATGGAGCCCTTAAGAACAACCTCTTGAGAGTTACCGATGCAGTATGCGGTTGGACAAGAGGCCCACCAAGACATAAAGTAACTTGGTGGTGGGATGAGAGTGTAGAAGCCGCAGTTAAGGAGAAGAAAAGGCTTTTCCGGGAATGGAAGAAGGGTGGTAACAGGGAGGAGTACTTGGCTGCCAAGCGCAGGGCTAGAAGAGAGGTATACAGGGCGAAGTCTGAGTCACAGAGACTTTTACTTGATAATCTAAATCATGAAGGAAGGAAAAATATGGTTTTTAGGGTGGCAAATCAGATGAAGAGAGATAATCGGGACATTGTAGGCGAGCAGTGTGTGAAGAATGATGAGGGAAGGGTACTGGTAAACAGTGAAGATATTAAAGATGCATGGAGAAAGCATTATAGTCGGTTGTTGAATGAGGAGTTTGATTGGGATAGGGAAGGTTTGGAGCCAGCTGATCCAGTGTTTGGCCCTTGGCCTTTGATTGACGCTGCTACTGTGAGTCAGGCAATAGGCAGGATGCGGGTGGGGAAGGCGGCAGGTGTGTCTGGGTTGACTGCCGAAATGTTGAAGGCCTCAGGAGATATTGGGGTGAGGTTAGTCACTGACCTGATAAATAGGATTATATATGAGTGTGTTGTCCCAGATGATTGGCTGAAGAGTGTAATTGTAAATGTGTACAAAGGGAAGGGTGATGCCCTGGAAAGGGGAAATTACAGAGGTATAAAGCTCTTAGATCAGATAATGAAAGTAATGGAGAGAGTTCTAGAAGGTATGATTAGAGAAAGAGTGAATATCAATGAGATGCAGTTTGGGTTTATGCCAGGCAGGGGGACCACTGATGCCATATTCATTGTTCGACAGCTTCAGGAAAAATATATTGGCAAGAAAAGGGAATTGTATTTTGTTTTTGTTGATTTGGAAAAGGCCTTTGACAGAGTCCCTAGAGAGGTGGTGAAGTGGGCAATGAGAAAGCTAGGGTTGGAAGAGTGGCTGGTTAGGGTGGTTATGGCCATGTACGTGGGTGCTCACACTCAGGTAAGGGTGAATGGAGCTTTGAGTGATGAGTTTCCCGTGAATGTTGGTGTGCATCAGGGGTCAGTTTTGAGTCCCTTGTTGTTTATCATGGTGCTTGAAGCCCTTTCATGTGACTTCAGAGATGGACTCCCATGGGAGATGTTGTATGCTGATGATTTGGTGCTGATTGCTGAGAATGAAGGGGAGGCTGAGGAAAGATTTAAGAAGTGGAGAGATGGTATGGGGCACAAGGGCTTAAGGGTAAATGCAGATAAAACAAAAGTGATGATATCTAGGGTTGGTGGCAGTACAATCAGAGGAGAGGGAGAGTGGCCATGTGCGGTTTGCCACAAAGGTGTGGGAAGTAATTCCATCTTGTGCAGTGTCTGTGATAAGTGGGTGCACAAGAGATGTAGTGGTATTAGAGGTAGACTGCGAGATAATGCTGATTTCATGTGTGCGGTGTGTCGGGGAGAGCAGGAGGAGATTGTTAGGCGTGAGAGGGTTGAACTTGCAGGTGAGTCTCTTGAGTGTGTGGAGGAGTTTTGTTATTTGGGAGACATGTTAGGTGCCGGAGGTGGGGCTGGAGTTAGCTCGGTTGCTAGAGTGAGAAGTGGTTGGAAGAAGTTCAGGGAGCTGTTGCCTCTCCTGACATTGAGAGGACTCTCCTTACGTGCTAAGGGGTCTTTGTATGCAGCATGTGTTAGGAGTGTGATGCTGTATGGTAGTGAGACCTGGGCAGTAAAGGAAGAAGATATTCGCAGGTTCAAACGTACAGAAATGACAATGATTAGGTGGATGTGCAGTGCGTCCCTGCGTGCAAGGCCTGGGGGGGCTGGGCTTACGATAGAAGAGTTGAGAGGTAGGATGGGACTGGAGTGTATTGGTGTTGTGATGAGGAGAGGCAGGCTGAGGTGGTTTGGACATGTGGAGAGGATGGGGGAGGATAATTGGGTACAGAGGGTGAGAGGTGTTAATATTGGGGGAGGGGTTGGGAGGGGTAGACCGAGAAAGACATGGGATGAGGTCATTAAATGTGACTTAAGGGTTAAGGGACTGAATAGGGAGGCTGCCAGAGATCGAGCAGCGTGGAGAGCCGCCATTAGGTGACCAAGGCCGACACATGCAAGCATGTTGGAGCCTTCAAAAATGAGCGATGAATGAGCGATAAAAAGATGCCTAACTAAAGAGGAATGGGGAATACTAAAGAAGAAGGAAGAAGCAAAAACAAAGAACGAGGTAAGATCTGAGGAAGAGAACAGTGTAAGATACTTGTATTAGAAAAGCTTATAAGAAAAGTTTGGGTAAACCATCCAGAAGAACTGACAGGCAGCTTGGTTTTACAAAGGGAAAATCATAGGTTACTAATCTACTAAGCTGCTATGATAGAGATGCAGAAACACTGCAGAAAGAGAAGGATGGGTGGACAGTACCTATTTAGATTTCAAGAAATCAAGGGCAGTGGATAGGGGAGTGGCTCTGATGAATAAGGGTGAGATATAGAAGATTCTGGTGTTGTTGTTTGCTGATGATACAGTATTGTTGAGTGAAGATGAATGGAAGTTGCAAGGTTTGGCGAATGAATTTGGGACAGTGTGTAAGAAGAGGAATCTGAAAGTCAATGTAAACAAGAGTAAAGTTATGGTGTTTAAAAGGAATGAAGTCACAGAATGCACAGTGAGGTTGGATGGTGAGGATATGGAGAACGAGAGTGCATTCAAGTACTTGGGTACTGTGATGAGTAAGGATGAAAGTTTTGGGAATGAAATGCTTTTTTTTTTTTTTTATGTGTCCGACTCTGGGCATAGGCTTCACAGCCTGCTATCAAGGCCCAGTCGTCCTCCTACAATCTACATGTCACCACTTCGGCGCTTAACACCCACCGTCCATATTGAATACATGCTAGGGCTGTCTCATACAGGACTGGTGTATTGGTATTAGCGGGGTCATTTTTACGACATGTCGGCGGGTCTTCTGGTAGATCAGTAAAGCATGATTTAATGAAATTCAAATCCTTAAACTGTTCCCTGCACCAGCGAGGATTTGAACCTGGGTCCCACGGGACCACAAGCCAACTCTCTACCGATCGAGACTTGAAAGGGTACAGCAGGGAAGGAAGGTTGTTGGTTCACTGAAAGCGGTGATGAGAAATAGGGAGGTGAGTATGGAAGTCAAGAAGTCACTGCATGATAGTTTTGTGATCCCTACCCTGACATATGGAAGCAAGGCATGGACCTTGCAAGAGGGTAACAAGTCAAGAGTGAGAGCAGTGGAAATGAGTTACTTGAGAGGAGCATGTGGAGTGACATGGAGTGACAGGTTGACGAATGAAGAGAAGGAACGTTGTGGGGTGGATGTGGATGTGGTTGAGAAGATTAGGAGAAATACACTGAGGTGGTTTGGACATGTGGAGAGAATGGAGAATGAAAGACTGACTAAGAGGGTGTATGCAGGTGGGGTGGAGGGAGGGAGAGGGAGGGGAAGACCAAGGATGAGGTGGAGGGATGGAGTTGAGAAGTATATGAGGGAGGGGGGAGTGAGCTGGGGGAAGGGTAGGCAAATGGTGGGTGACAGAGTGACTTGGAGGCGTTTTGTCTGTGGCCACCCTTTGTGGGATTAGGGCGTCGGGCTATAGATAGATAGATAGATAAAAAGCATTTGATGGAATACTACACCAAAGACTTTTATGGAAACTGTACCATCAAGGAGGAATCCAAGCCAACCTATAATGCTGGATAAATGATAACAGTGCTAAGGGGAAATACTCATCATGGAGGGAGGTGACTACTGGAGTTCCACAGGGGTCAGTGCTAGCACTAATTACATTTTTAGTACTGTGTATACAAATGAGTAGGTGAGAATGAGAGGGCAAAAGAAGGAGTGTGTATTGTTGTAACAGATGGAGTAAGAATATAAGACAATATGGATCAGTTGGTTCAAGGATTGTGTGGGTAAGATTGAAAGTGGGACTACAAATGTGGGCAACTGTGTGCGTGTATGTGCCAACACAAGACCGTGCAAGTAAGAGTGAGAGAAGAATTCTTCTGAACAAGTGTGGAAGTGTGCATGGAAAAGTTTGAAAAGAAAGAGGGAGTGTTTTTGATCGGAGATATGAATGGAAAAGTTGGGAATGTGAAAAGGGATGGAGTAGTTGGTGAGTGGGGTGTGCCTGCAGAGATGGATAAGAATGGCAGTGCCTTGGTGGACATTTGTGCCGGGAGGGGGTTGGTGATAGCTAATACCCTCTTCAGGCACAAAATGATCTATGGGTATAATTATGTGGTGAGTGATGGGAAGGGTGGGTGGTGAACTGAATGAACGGAAGGCAACGATTGATGGCAGTGCCTTGGATGGACATTTGTGCTGGGATAAAGGTTGGTGATAGCTAATACCCTCTTCAGGCACAAAATGATCCATAGGTATAGGTGGCGAGCAATGAGAAGGGTGGGTGGTGAACTGAATGAATGGAAGGCAATGATTGATTATGTATGTGTGGATGAGAGGATAAGAATGTGTGTAATAGATGCAAGAGTATATAGAGGATGGGGAAGTGGACTTTCAAACCACCACTTGGTGGTGGTCAGAATCAAAGTCCAAAGGAAATGAAGAAATAGAAGAAGGGAAGGACAGGAGGAAGTACTTCATACAAGGAGGGTGGCAAAGTTCCAAGAGGATGGAAAAACGGCAGAATATGAAAGGGACGTGGAGGAGCGATTGGGTAAATATGGATTGGAGCAGATGGGGGATGTGGAAGGTGTGTGCAAGATATTCACAGAAGGAAATTAAGAAATAGAAGAAGGGAAGGACAGGAGGAAGTACTTCATACAAGGAGGGTGGCAAAGTTACAAGAGGATGGAAAAACGGCAGAATATGAGAGGGAAGTGGAGGAGCGATTGGGTAAATATAGATTGGAGCAGATGGGGGATGTGGAAGGTGTGTGCAAGATATTCACAGAAGAAGCCTGTGCAGCATGAGAAGTGGTGTGTAGGGTGAAGAGAAGACAAAAGGGGGTGCAGGGAACAGCATGGTGGAATGAAGAGATGAGACAGGCCATGGCACAAAAGAAGAAAGCATATAGTGAGTGGATGAGAAATAGGGGCGTGGAAGAAGTTGAGAGACGGAAGAGAGAGTTATATGTAGATAGGAAGAGAAAGGTGAAAAGATTATTACGAGATAGTAAGAGGGGAGTGGATGAGGAAATTGGAAGGAACTTGAGTGTAATGTGGAGGGAATGTAAGAAAATGTTCTGGAAAGAGGTAAAGAGAGTTAGACAGGGTGCTAAAGAAGTTAGTTGGGGAGTGAAACATAAAAATGGTAGATTACTAGTCTAGAAGAGAGAAAAGTGAGAAGATGGAGAGAACACTTTAAAGAATTGCTGAACACAGAGAATGAAAGTGATGCAAGTATAAGTGGCTAGGGAATGGCTGGGAGAAGGAGAGATGTGAGAAGAGAGGAAGAAATTAGTAGGATGGAAGTTGTGGAAGCAATGAAGAGTAGTTAAAATGGGGAAAGACCCAGGAATTGATGGAGTGTTTGGTGAAATGCTGAAGCATGGGGGAGAGATAGTAGTAGAATAGATGTGGAAGATGTGCAGATTGCCCTGGGAGGAAGGTAGAGTCCCGAAGGATTGGAAGTCAGATATAATTATTCCCCTCTACAAAGGAAAAGGGGGAAAAGAAGTGTGTGGTAATCACACAGGCATTTGTCTTCTTAGTGTAACAGGAAAAGTATATGGTAGGATACTGATTGACTGAGTAATGTAAATAACAAAGGAATTAGTTGGAGAAGAACAGGGAGGTTTTGTAGATCAGATATTCGTCCTTGGATCTATAGTGGAAAACTTTCCAGAGATGGGAAAGAAGTTGTATTCAGCCTTCCTGGATTTGGAGAAAGCATATGACAGGATGAATAAACAGTATGATAACAGAAAGACAGTTCTGTTTTAGAAAAGGAAAATCATGTGTTACTAATTTATTAAGCTACTATGACAGAAGTGCAGACACACTACAGAAAAGAGAAGGATGGGTAGATAGTATCTATTCAGTGTTCAAGAAAGAATTTGACAGTGTACCACACCAAAGACTTTTATCCTGCTGGATGCAAGATTTTTTCAAAAGGAAATTAGAACAGTCTACCTATCTATCTATTGCCAGACATCGTAATCCCGTAAGGGGTGGCCATTTGACTATGAGGTATTTGTTTTACAGGGAGGGGCACTAACCCTCCACCAACCCACTTGTTGACACGTAAGGAGCATGTATGGTTTGGTTATATGGTTACCACCCAGTGTTGTAAATGGTTTCTTGGCTTACAGGAAACCATTTGGCTTGTCACTCAATGTAAAGCCATCTGTAAAGGAAAGGTAAGCAATAAGAAGTGACAGGAAAGATGGGAGAAATAGGAAGAGAGGAGGGCAGGGACAGAAAAGAATGATAAAGGCTACGGAAGAAGTAGGAAGCACTACATCAAGTGAGTGGATGATGGTCGCCACCACCTACCACTATGAGAACAATACTAAGGGAAAATTGCTCATCATGGAGGGAGGTGACAAGCAGAGTTCTACAGGGCTCAGTGCTGGCACCAATTATGTTTTTAGTAAATATAAATGATATAGACAGGAACACTGGAAATGGAAGCTATCTAAATATGTTTGCTGATGATGCAAAAGTACAAAGAAGAATTACCATACTCTTCGCGTTTGAACGTTTCTCTTGTGCCCCGCCCCCTTGGCCCCACCCACTCACCTGTCAGCCCTAGTATGAATCCTAAGCCAGTCTTGCCTGTGCTAGCAGCGAGTAAACATGTCGGGCGCTGTCACTAATCCCAGCAACAAAACTTTACTGAACTCCTTAACTGCAGTTATATCTTTTCCATTTAACTAGGAAATATGTTTTGTAGTGAAGGAGGTTGGAAAAAAGTACCAAGGACCGTCATCGGCCTGAAAGGTTTGTGAAGTAACGAAAGTTCCCTGTATGAAAATAAAAAGGTATACATTCTACAAAGAACTTGTTTTGATTTTTTTCCTTATATTTGGTATCCACAAACACAAACACACACAACTCTTTTCCCTCTAAAGTTTTAAATGACTTCACGTGTATAGAATCAAATTTCTTATATGGCATTGTTGTTATAAATATTTATACTGTATAAATAATTATACTGTACTGAGTAGGCGAAGCCAGTGACATTTTGTTTTCCTACTTTTGTATTCAAACCCTCTAATTTTAATGAAATGTAGGAAATAAATTAGGAAAATTACAATATGGTTATGAAACCGTGGTAACTTAACAGACATGACAGGTAGATTACTTAATATGTTTAACAGCGGGACAGCTGCGATGTGTTACTGCCAAGCTCCAAAGTTTATTGGCGCCAAAACTCAACTGCCGTCGCGGGAGGAGGCGGGCTGCTTCTTTTCAAACTGATTTTGATTCAGTTAGCAAATTTTAGTGCTTCCTTTGTCATACAGGAATGAATTCAAAGTACAGTAAAAGTAAATAATGCGATACTATTTCGTAGTAAGGCTCATTATTCTATCAAAAAGAAGAATAATTATCTCAGCCAATCAGCAACGAGTACAGCCGGAAGTGGGCGGGGCATCAGTAGAGGGCGGGTCACAAGAGAACGACACAAACGCTTCTAGTATAACAGATTCTTGCAAAGAGCTACACGAAGAATTAAATAAACATCATGACTGGAGCAACAGATGGCAAATGGAATTCATTGTGGACAAATGCATGGAATTAAGTTTGGCAAAAGTGGAAAACGACCAGATATGGATTATAAGCTATGGCAGTACAAATCTAAACTGGGGGCAAGGGTGGGGCTCCAAGCTGTGTACAGTGTTAACACATTTTTCATACTCTCTCTCTCTCCTGGGGGATGTGCATCTCCCTGGGGAATTTTGTTTCTTTTATGTGTGACTTATAAACCTGTGCTTTCATTTCTTTATTTTGTTTTTATTATATCTAATTATATTTAAAAAAGTTATTAGTGTTTTACATGTGGTGTCAATGACCACACTGTTGCGGCGCCATGATTTGTTTTCTTTCATTCAAGCATTCTCTCCCTCCCTCCTTCCCTCCCAGGTGAAACTGGGTGTGTGTGTGTTGCCGGTCACGAGGGTTTAATGCATTATTTTTTTAAATTAAGAAATTGGCATATTTTTACTTATCTTCCTGCACATTATCTTATAATCATAATTGTGATATTATTACCCACCCCAGAACTACGGTAAAAGCCAATAAAAGTGACTTTTTTTTTTTAGCTACACTGTAAAATATTTATGCCACGTTTCTGCATTGCAGTATAAATATTTTACGCATAAAACGTTTTCTGTTCCTTCATATATTATAATCGTTTTCGTTCGTTTTCGTTTTTTGAAGGCTGCAACATGCTTGCATGCGTAGGCCTTTTTTTTTTTTGGATTGGAGCGTGTAGCATTTTATGACCGGATGCCCTTCCTGATGTCTACCAATGACCCTTGGGTGGATTCGATCCTCCGACCCTACGGCCAGAGCAGAGCGCTCTAACCCACTGAGCCACGGCTGCTGGATACATACATAATACATACGTTAAAACTGTACACATACGTGTTTACCTTATTTGTGATGCCTTTTACATATATAACAGCCGTTTCACATCGCGGGTTTGGGAAACATAGCAACACTGTACACAGGTTGCTCCCCCACCCTAGCTGCCAGTTTAGATTTGTACCACAATAGGAGTTTCAACCCTACACATTTCAGAAAAAGAAAAGAACCTAGGAGTGATTATCAATAACCGACTATCTCAGGCTGACCACATATATGAGAAAGTACGGAACGTGCACACACTGCTTGCTAATATGAGAATTGCATTCACATATATAAATGAACACATGCTGAGAAAGATAATAACATCATTCGTCAGACCAACCCTGGAATATGCATCAATGGTCTGGAATCCTCATCTCAAAAAACACATAGATAAGATTGAAAAAGTACAAAGGGTCACTACAAGATGGGTACCAAGCTTAAAAGATCTAAGCTATGAAGAAAGACTAGAAAAACTGAACCTACCAATGTTGCAAGAGGTGACATGATTAGGCTACAAAAATGCATCTCAAGGAAAGAGACAATAGACATCAATGAGTATATACCCTACAGGGAGGCATCAACAAGAGGACACTGCAAAAAACTCCATAAAAGGAGAAGTGACAAAGATGTCTGGAAATTCAGTTTCCCAAACAGGGCAACTGATTAGTGGAATGCATACCCGAACGAAACAGTGTGTGTTAAAACTATTCATAATTTTAAGGATATGTATGATAAAAATGGTTCAATACACGAGAGAGTACGAGCCTGACTCATTCCTGTAAAGATACAATTGGAGCCCCCACAAACTGGAAAAAGATGCCACTGCTCACCAGATAATGTAAAATGCAAAAGTGGGGTCAACCTGAATTACCCTCTGTTATACATATAAAACTAGAAATGGATGGTTGTCAATTGCATGCATCTCAGTTCTGGGACAGTCTACATGCCTTTATTAATATGTTGCCTGAGTAGTGAACACTGTCATGTTTTGGGGTGTAGGATGTACATCTGTAAGGAAAAATGGTAAATGGGTATAACGAAATTGTATTTTACATGACAAATGAAGGAAATATGGTAGAGAGGCCTCCCAAATTTCCTTTCCCCTAAAAACAGCTCCTGTCAGATGTGGCACCGTCACAGTAGCAGCATAAACACATATCTATGAATGATCGATAGGTCGTACTAGAATGACAAACGTGAGTAGCGAGTGTTTATGCCAGATCCCGAACAGGGTGGCCACAAACAAATCGCCTCCATGTCACTCTGTCCCCTGCCATTTCACTACCACACTCCCAACTCACACCCCCCTCTCTCACATACCTCTCCACTCCATCCCTCCATCTCAACCTTGGCCTCCCCCTCCCTCTCGCCCCCTCCACCTCACTCACATACACTCTCCTCGTCAGTCTTTCACTCTCCATCCTCTCCACATGCCCAAACCACCTTGACGTGTTTCTCCTAATGCTTCCCATCACGTCCTCAACCACACCACAACGCTCCTTCACTTCCTCATTTGTTAGTCTGTCTCTCCATGTGACTCCACATGCTCCTCTCAAATAACTCATTTCCACTGCTCTCACTCTTGACTTCTGTCCTTCCAACAGGGTCCAAGCTTCACTTCCATATGTCAGAGTTGGTATCACAATACTGTCGTGTAACAACTTTTTCACTTCCATGCTCGCCTCCCTGTTTCTTATCACTGCTTTCAACGAACCAGCAACCTTCCTTCCCTGCTGCACCCTTTCAAGCACTTCACCCTCCAGACTTCCATCCTTACTCATCACACTGTCCAAGTACTTAAATTCACTCACATTCTCCATATCCTTCCCATCCAATCTCACTGTACATTCACTGGCTTCACTTCTCTCGAAGATCATCACTTTACTCTTCCCCACATTCACCTTTAGATTTCGTTTCTTACACACTCTCCCAAACTCATCTACTAAGCCTTGCAGCTCCCCTTCGTCTTCACTCAACAACACAGTATCATCTGCAAACAACAGTACAGGGAGTTTCCAAACACTGTCCTCTCTCACTAGGGCCACTCCAACATCCACTGCCCGACCTTGTATCTCTTTTATAACGCCATCCATATACAGATTGAACAACCATG
Organism: Birgus latro; assembly: GCA_018397915.1. Lineage (NCBI taxonomy): Eukaryota > Metazoa > Arthropoda > Malacostraca > Decapoda > Coenobitidae > Birgus > Birgus latro. Next base: position 91,185 of record JAGKTI010000394.1, read on the forward strand.
GAGACATGACACATCCTTGTTTCAATCCAACCTTCAAATGGAAAGATTCACTCAGTTTGCCATCCACACGCACTGCAGCCTTAGCACCCTCATACATACTCTTCACTGCCTTCAACAACTTCCCATCCACTCCATATATTGTTAATACCTTCCACAAACCTTGTCTATCCACCCTGTCATATGCTTTCTCCAGATCCATGAAGGCTGCTTACAACTTCTTGCCCTTCTCTAGAAACTTTTCCACTAAAGATCTAAGAATGAATATCTGGTCTACACAACCTCTTCCCTTCCTAAAACCTCCTTGTTCTCCAACTAATTCCTCAGTAACTTCCCTAACTCTGTCAATAAGTATCCTACCATATACTTTTCCTATTACACTGAGAAGGCAAATGCCCCTATGATTATAATAGTAGATCATAATAAAAAATAAATACAGGAGTAATGGACACATAACCAATGAAAATAATGTTAGTATGTACTGTTTAATATATAATGCTAATAGGAATATTAATGTAAAATCAAAATAGAAATATATCATGAAGGTTGTCGCAGGTATAGTAATCATACCTCAGCCACCCTCACAAAACCGTATTAAATGTGAAATCTGGGGTGTTAAGCCTGTCTCATGGATCTCACTCGGGACCTCTTCAAATTCCTCTTGCTTAACTGACTTATCAATGCTTCCTCCTGTATGCATATACAGTATTTTGATTATTATATCCCTTGATACGTATCCCATAAGGTATTATTACTGTTTTCATGTCTCCTATCGAATGGTATCTGAAGCCTCGCGGCTCACTTACCTTTGGTCATATTGGAAATGTTGGATAGTGATTCAAACTATATTGCTCAGATGTGATAACCCTCCAATAGTCTGTGATCAATATATTCCTAACCATACAGTTATTTATTCCCCCTTCATGTTCTACTGCTTTGGAGATATATTAGTAATATATGCATATCATCACGTTTCCATATGTTTTAATATTCAGAAAGGTTTCCGAGCTGTCCCACAGCGAGATCCAGAAACGGACTTAACACCCCAGATTTCACATTAAGGTCTGAGGTATGATGACTATACCTGCAACAGCCTTCATAATATATTACCGATATTATCATGCTTGTATTTACATTCCTATTGCTATTTTGTATTAATGAATACATACTAACATTATTGTTTACTTTGGTTATGTGTTCATTACTCCTGTATTTATTTACTATTATGATGTCTGGCATACACACCTGCCACTCGCATCTGTCATCATAAACGCTACTACCTGTACTGCGACACTGCCGTTACTACCGCGACAGTGCCACATCCTGCAGGGAGGTACAACATGGCGAAAGGAACTTTTGGAGGCAACTGTACTTAATCAACTGAAAATCGTATGAACCCACTGAGCTCACATGCAGGCACCCAGGACGGTGCTGGTGGTGAGTATACACCACACCTGACACCCGCGCCTATTGAAATCAGTCAATGATTCCGGAAAACATAGTGCCATGGTCTACTGCGCAGCTAAAATATATGTGGAAAAATAGACTGTAGCAGAACTGAGACATTTTCTCAAAGCAAGAGGAATACCATACCTTTAAAAATTTGGGTCACTGATCTCGGCCCCGTAAGATTTCGGCCATACAATTCTTACTATTATGAAGTGTTTAATGGATAGAATCATGTCAGGATTTGTCAAATGAAAGATTACAATCTTTCAAAACTTTAAGATAAATTTTTCCAACAAATGAGATTCATAACACTTGGTAAAAATGTTCTGGATGCAAACACACACAATAAGCTTTCATGGTGTTTAGAAAACTCTATGGAGAACTTTTCAGTGCAAATCTCACTTAAAGCATCAGTAAAATATTGAAGATGAATACAATACAGTACTGTTATAATGCTTTACGCATTAGTAATAATCCCGATAGGAATTTTTTTAAAGAAGGGTATACCAACTCTGGGCAGGTAATGACCCCATGCTATTTAGTGATCTGGCGAGCACTGGTGACTTCCAGGAGCTTGTGAGGGCTCTAATTGGTAAGAACACACCTCGCTGAAACAGATACATTTATGAAAGTATTGGAGAAAGCAAATAAACTGGAAAAAGCTTTTCAACTGGAAATGGAGATAATCAGAATGGAACTACACCTACAAAAGAAAAAAATGAGAATTTGTAAAGGAATTAAACTGACAGGACATAACAACCGATGAGCTGACAGTTGAGGTGAACACTATGAAGAAGAGAATGAGTGAAATGGGGAAAACAGAAATCAGCCATGAGAGAGTTTTGGAGGAGTTCAAGAATGAAACAGATATAATTAAGCAATCAGGAAGTCTGACAGAATAAACCAGTGATATTGATGAGAAGATAACTCAGGCAAATGAAATGATGAGAAATTGCACAGAGAAAGTGCAAAGTACATAGGCAGAGGTTATGAAAGTGATACAAGATCTAGAAAACACGACTATAGCAAAATGCATAAGAAGCAAAGTGAAAAAAATCATAGGAAACAACACAAAGTTGATAAAGGCATCAACAGGGATCAACAAATCTATAGCAATCACTTGTAAAGATGAACAAGAAATAAGAAACAGAATATCTAGAGGTGAAAAGTCCCACTCCTCCCAGTTTACCTCTTTACAACAGAGGTCGCCCATCAGGATTATGTTGTCACTCTTCTCAGTCATTTTCTGTAGGTATCTAACCATGTCTGACAATATTTCCTGATATTCCTCCTCATTCCATGCCCTTGTCTTGGGGGGGACATATGCTACTGCGATGTCTCTCTTGCCTTTCCCTCTGGTTTCTATTACCATGTTTATCACTTCAGTCATACCTTCTCCCAGTTCCACACCATCAACATTTAGGCAGTTTTTCACTGCTATCATCACTCCTCCCATTTTTTCTTTTCTATTTCTTCTCCATTGTTTGCATTTCCCATCTCCCATTTGGATTTCAATATTCTCTCTTAGCTTCGTCTCTATGAAGCAAATAATGTCTGGGTCATTTACCCTCAAGAAATCTATTTCTAGCCTTGCTGAGATTAGACCATCGACATTAGCATATACCACTTACAATCTTTTTGCATTGTTTTTTATTCTTTCTCTCTCCCTCTCTCCTTCAGTACCATTTCCTCAATTTCTGATCCATTACTCTCCAAAAGAACGGTCTTCTCTTCCTCCGTTATTTGGTTATTTTTTCCTTCGCTTCCTTAACAAGTTTCTTTATGTTACCTCTCTCTTCCTCATTTGCATCTCTCCTTATCCAGAAATTTTTTAATCCTTCCTTATCTGTTAATTTCCTGGTCTTGCTGAGTATTTTATTTACTGTGACCTAAGACTGAAATTTTACTTTTAGTGGCCTTGCCCCTCTCTCCACATATTTTCCCAGCCTAAACACTTCTTCAGTCTCATCTTGGGCTTTGTCATTTCCTTCCATAACTACAGTAAAACCTCGATATAACGGACTTCAGTAGACCGGAATTCGCTTTTATCGGACTCGAGGAGCTACCGGACTAAACTCCTATATATCGGAAAAAGTCCGATATAGCCAGAAGGCAGTCCGGACTACCTGACAACTTCAGCTATGTTCACCACAATAAGACAAGTAAAAGACATGTTTTTCAGTGCACAGTATAGTATTATTATACCACTTGATTAATGTAGTGAAGGTATAACAGTACAATACTGCAATGGTGGTGAAAACCACTGATGCAATCCGGACTAATGTCTGATATATTGGAAAAAGTCCGGATGTCGCTTTTATCGGAAAATCGCATATTTTGGACTGGCCTGAGCCCCAATTAGTCCTTTATAGTGAGGTCTTACTGTATTGACACTATTTACTTCACCATTCTCAGTTCTTTCCTTTCCCTTTCTGACCCAACTGACATCGGTTTTTCTATCAAACCTGAGATAATCACGCATTTTTTCTTGTCTGCTGCAACTTTGACAAGTAATTCTTTACTTTTTAGTACCTTCACCACTTCCTTCTTCACATTATCCGGGTTTCCCTTTTTCTGTTGTTCTAAAATCTCCTTAAGACTTTTTTTTATCTTCTTGTTGAGTTTTTTTTCCACCCCTTATGGTGTTCTTGGATTTCCTTGATATGTTCCTCGTGCATTTAAGTTTTAGATTAATGCTCGTCAAGTTTACATTTCATCTAGTCCCTTTCCTCCTCCAGCCTCTTATTTTCCCATTTAAGCTGTTGTATTTCACTTCCGTCTGTTTCATTGCCCACTTTTAATTTGGACACCTTTCTCTCCTGGTCAACACTGCGTGAGCAGACGTTCTCTAACCTTTTTCTCAGCTCCTCTATTTCTCTAACCTATTTCTCAGGTCTTTTATCTCCCTTTCCTGTTCTGAGGTTCTCCTGTTCAGAGGTAATTCACTAATTATTGCCCATACCTGTTTTAATTCCTGGGCATTCTTCTCAGCCATTTTCTCCATGTTTGTTACTCTTGTTTGGTTCAGTTTGATACTTCCGTTGCTTTGGTAATCACTGGAGAATTCCATGAACTCACTATCACTGGATGTAAACAATGAACTGCTTCTCTCCGTCATGGCGCAATCATACAAAATTTTAAACCGCCACTGTGTTTTACTCTTATTTGACCAACACCTCCAGTTTCTTTTCACTCAAAAGAAACAGGACCACCACTCATGCATTCAATTCACATATTCACAACAGGCATGCTTCGTTTTTGCTGCCAATTTTGTGTTACAATACTTTCCCACAATTTGTGTGTACAGTATTTACCTAGTTGTGATATACAGGAATTGAGCTATGCTCATGGGGTCCTAACTTTGTTTCTCGATGAGTCAAATTTTGCTTTAAACGTTTAAGTTTTTAGATTGGACAATCTCATTGTCCAGGCTATTCCACAGGTGTATTCATCTATATGGAAAACTATATTTCTTGATTTCCTTCAAGTACCATTTCATTCTGTGTCCTCTTGTAACTCTCCCATCTTCTCTGTCAATTTTTTCTACTCCCATCCTGGCCTTGAACACTGCAATCATGTTGCCCCTCTCTCTCCCTTCTTCATAGGAAGGTAGGTCTAGTTTTTCCAGCTTCTCTCTGTACAACAGATTTGCCAGGCTACGGACCATCTTGGTTGCTGTTCTTTGTATTCTCTCCATACATCCATCCATTATCCAATCCTACGTCGCCCCACAGAGAAGCGTAGGAGCTCGGGGCTAGGCAAGTTGGTCCTGACATTTAAGATGAGAGTGACCAGCCTCACTCATCCCTGAGTGGAATTACAAGAGCAATAACCCTCAACCACCCCTTGGATATAAACCTTCATCGACTCAATCTGAATGGAGTGCCGTAATTAGCCAATAAACCACCAGGTGCCAAAATTTTGTTATATGGTTACCACCCAGTGAAGTAAATGGTTTCCTGTACACCAGGAAACCATTTAGCTTGTCACTCAGTGTAGAGTCACCCACAGACAGAAGGACGAGGAAAGAATGAAGAAAAGAAAGACAGAAGAAGGAGTGTAAAGTCACCCGTAGGCAGAAGGACAAGGAAAGAAAGAAAGACAGAAGAGGACTGAAGGAAAGAAGGACAGAGGAGAGGAAAGGGAAGACGCCCGAGAGCAGCACTACATCGAGTGATCTCTCAATCTTGTTTATATCTTTCCTTTTATATGGGGACCACACTACTGCCGCATATTCCAACCTGGGGAGGATCATGGCCACTATCAATTGTTCCATCATCTCCTCATCCATGAAATGAAATACTACACTTATGTTAGTCAAGAGATTATAAGTCTCACTATCTTCTTAATGTGTTTTTCAGGTAACAAATTATCCTGGACCAGCACTCCCAAGTCCTGCTCTTCTCTCACTATTGTAACTGGCTCATTACCCATCAAATAATTCAGTGATGATCTCTTGGTACTTTTACCCATTTCCAATATTGTATATTTTTTTACATCCGGCTCCAATTATGAATCCTGTCCAGGCCCTCCAGCAGCTCTGTACAGTCTTCGTCAACTTCTACTCTCCCTTTGATCTTCACATCGTCAGCAAAAAGAATTGCACAACTGTTCATTCCACCTACCATATCGTTGACGTAAACCAGGAACTGTGTGTGTGTGTGTGTGTGTGTGTGTGTAATTCGCTTGGTCGGTCAGGATCACTTGATGGTCGGGATCGTCGGCTTTTACCCTCCCGGAAGGGAGCTGAGAGCTCATATAGTCCGATCTAAGGGCAAAGCTGTGACCCTCACACACACACACACCCATCCCCTTGCTCGAGGGGGACAGTAACCACCCACTTCGTCCGTGAAACTTTTCACAACCTGAGCGAGGCGCGAACTCCCGTCTAACAGATGGCAAGCGAGAACGTTACCACTGAGCCAGTGAGCGGTGTGTGTGTGTGTGTGTGTGTGTGTGTGTGTGTGTGTGTGTGTGTGTGTGTGTGTGTGTGTGTGTGTATTTACCTAATTGTGATATACAGGAAATGAGCTATGCTTGTGGGGTCCCGTCTCTTTTTCTCAGTAAGTCAAATTTTGCTTTAAATTCGTTTAAGTTTTTAGACTGGACGATCTCTTTGTCCAGTCTATTCCACAGGTCTATGCATCTATACGGAAAACTATATTTCTTGATGTCCTTCAAGCAGCGTGGCTTCTTCAGTTTCAGTCCATGTCCTCTTGTTGCTCTCTTATCCCATACAAACAGATCTTCTCTATCAATTCTATCTACTCCCATCACGGTCCTGAACACTGCAATCATGTCACCCCTCTCTCTCCTTTCCTCTAAGGATGGCAAATCCAGCCTTTCTAGCCTCTCACTGTATGACAGATCTGCCAGACTGGGGACCATCTTGGCTGCTGTTCTTTGTATTCTCTCAATCTTGTTTATATTATTCTTTTTGTGTGGGGACCACACTACTGCTGCATATTCTAACCTGGGGCGGATCATGGCCACTATCAGTTTTTTCATCATCTCTTCATTCATGTAATGAAATGCCACTCTTATGTTGGTCAAGAATTTATATGTCTCTCTAACAATCTTCTTAATGTGTTTTTCAGGTGACAATGTATCCTGGACCAGCACTCCTAAATCTTTCTCTTCTCTCGCTTTTGTGATTGGTTCATTACACATCATATAATTCAGTGATGGTCTCTTGGTGCTTTTACTATCTATCTATCTATCTATTGCCAGACGCCTCAATCCCGAACGGGGTGGCCACAAACAAATCGCCGCCATGTCACTCTGTCCCCTGACATTTCACTACCACGCTCCCAACTCACACCCCCCTCTCTCATATACCTCTCCACTCCATCCCTCCATCTCATCCTCGGCCTCCCCCCTCCCTCTCGCCCCCTCCACCTCACTCACATACACTCTCCTTGTCAATCTTTCACTCTCCATCCTCTCCACATGCCCAAACCACCTTAACGTGTTTCTCCTAACGCTTCCCATCACGTCCTCAACCACACCACAATGCTCCTTCACTTCCTCATTTGTTAGTCTGTCTCTCCATGTGACTCCACATGCTCCTCTCAAATAACTCATTTCCACTGCTCTCACTCTTGACTTCTGTCCTTCCAACAGGGTCCAAGCTTCACTTCCATATGTCAGAGTTGGTATCACAATACTGTCATGTAACAGCTTTTAACCATTTCCAATATTTTACATTTTTTTGCATTGAATTTCATTTCCCACATCCGGCTCCAATCATGTATCCTATCCAGATCCTCCTGCAGCATTTTACAGTCCCCTTCAACCTCTACCTTCATCAAGATCTTTGCATCACCAGCAAACAGACTTGCATAACTGTTCACTCCATCTACCATATAATTTATGTAAATCAGGAACATTACTGGTGCCAACACCGAGCCCTGTGGGACACCACTTGTTACTTCTCTCCATCCAGACATCCTGTCCTTTATTACTGTCCTCAATTATCTGTCTCTCAAAAAGTCTCTCATCCATTCCAGGAGGTTACCCTTCAGTCCTCTTATATGCTCTTTTTCCACAATAGTCTCTTATGGGGTACCTTGTCAAAGGCCTTCTCCAAGTCTAAATGTAATCTCTCTACTAACTGGACGACAACTATCCTGTTACATCACTATTCGGACATCGTGGGCTGACGGCCAAAACCCCAAAATTGCAAAAATAAATAAATAAATAAATAAATAAATAAATAAATAAATAAATAAATAAAAATAAATAAAAATCCGATTTTTCCCGACCCCGTCAGTTTGAATTTCCCGTGCGCGCCAACTAGCTCCCTTCCTGCCCTATCCCCCTCCTCCTAGTTCTGTCTCAACTCCTGTGAACAGTGGACGGCTGTCCGATCGTTTGCAGTATTTTCGTTCTTGTTTAAATAATCAAAAGTCACAGTGGTAAGGATTAAGTGTAGTTAAACACTGGATTACTGGACATGCTTCAGGAGCAATTATGACCACTGTAAAAACCTTAGAGGTGGGGGTAAACAAGGAGTAAACAACAATCATGGACATGTAAGTAAACATTGTCAACTGCTAAATATTTTCCATAATCACTTCTAAATCCTCATTCTCTGGTTACATTTTACTTACTTCATGCTTTGTGTCCCATATTTGAGTGCACAGACTGTGAAAAGGTGATTTTCTCAGTAATAATCATGTCCCTTACATACATTCACTATCTAGTCAACTGGTGAACATATTTTTTTTTTTTTTTTTTTATGTGTCCGACTCTGGGCATAGGCTTCACAGCCTGCTATCAAGGCCCAGTCGTCCTCCTACAATCTACATGTCACCACTTCGGCGCTTAACACCCACCGTCCATATTGAATACATGCTAGGGCTGTCTCATACAGGACTGGTGTATTGGTATTAGCGGGGTCATTTTTACGACATGTCGGCGGGTCTTCTGGTAGATCAGTAAAGCCTGATTTAATGAAATTCAAATCTTTAAATTGTTCCCTGCACCAGCAAGGATTCGAACCTGGGTCCCACGGGACCGCAAGCCAACTCTCTATTTGGCCAACTCACCTCTAAATCAAAAATTTTCTGGTTACATTTTATTTACTTCATGCTTTGTGTCCCATATCTGAGTGCACAGGCTGTGAAAAGGTGATTTTCTCAGTAATAATCATGTCTCTTCCTTTCGTTCATTATGTAGTCAGCTGGCGAACACCCCTACCTTACTCATCTCAAAATCATCATTTTTGGGTTAAACTTCGATTAAGTCATGCTTTGTGCCAATTATTTATGTGTATGGGGTCTTAAATAAGTGCTATGCATGTCTGGTAGGGAGGTAGGTAGGTGGTTTTCTGATTTAGGTTAGGTTAGGTTTGGGTCAAGAATGACCAGCGCAGTTGGTGAACAGTGAACACCTTTGCCATACCTAACTCTTTTTCTGGTAACAATTTATTTATCTGATGCTTTGTATCCCATATTTTAGTGTATAAGATGTGAGAAATTATGATTTTCATAGTGATTGCCATGTCCGATACTTACTTACACTAACCTGCCAACTCATGAACACCCCTGCCTTACTCATCTCAAATTCATCATTTTTGGGTTAAAACTCAATTAATTCATGCTTTGTGCCAATTATTTATGTGAATGAAGTCTTAAATAAGTGCTATGCATGTCCAGTAGGGAGGTAGGTAGGTAGTTTTCTGATTTAGGTTAGGTTAGGGTAGGGTCAAGAATGACCGGTGCTGTTGGTGAACAGTGAACACCTTTGCCATACCTAACTCTTTTTCTGGTAACAATTTATTTATTTAATACTTTGTATCCCATATTTTAGTGCATAATATGTGAGAAATGATGATTTTCATAGAGATTGCCACGTCCGATACTTACTTACACTAAGCTGCCAACTCGTGAATACCAATGCTTAACTCACCTCAAATTCATCATTTCTGGGTTAAAATTCGATTAATTCATGCTTTATGCCTATTATTTATGTGAATAGGGTATTAAATAAGTGCTATGCATGTCCAGTAGGGAGGTAAGGTAGGTGATTTTCTTATTTAGGGTAGGTTAGGTCATGTCCGGTGCAGTTGGTAAACAGTGAACACCTTTGCCATACCTAACTCTTTTTCTGGTAACAATTTATTTATATGATGCTTTGTATCCCATATTTTAGTGCATAAGATGTGAGAAATGATCATTTTCATAGTGATTGCCATGTCCGATACTTATTTACACTAAGCTGCCAACTCATGAACATCTATGCCTTCCCTCAAAATCATCATTTTTGGGTTAAAATTCAATGAATTCATGCTTTGTGTCCATTATTTAATGCATACGGTGTGAGAAAGGTGATTTTCATAGTGATTTCCATGTCTGATACTTACTTACACTTGCTGGCAAGTTGTGAGCACCTATGCCTTACTCACCTCTAAATCATCATTTTTTGGTTAAAATGCATTTAATTCATGTTTTGTGTGCATTATTTATGTGAAAGGGGACTTAAATAAGTGCTATGCATGTCCAGTAGGGAGGTATGTAAGTGGTTTTCTGATTTAGGTTAGGGTCATGAATGACCAGTGCTGGAGCTTCAGGGCCTTTGGCTCTATTACGTTGGATAGTGGAGGGATTACTACACAATCCACCCAACCGTCTCTCTCCTGTAGCATATCAATCGCTCTTGAGTAAAAGCTCAACAAGTTGGAAACACATGACCTTCCACTTCTGAATCCAAATTGACTTTCAGTCAAAATATTCATCTCTTCCAGAAATTTTATCCACCTATCTTTCAGAATCTCCTCGCACAATTTTGCAACCATGCTGGTTAGGGACACTGGTCTATAGTTCAGGGGTCCTTCCTTGTTTCCTCCCTTGTAAATTGGTACCACATTTGCTCTCTTCCATTCCCGAGGCACTTTCCCTTCTTCCAGCGAACACACAATTAAAGTGTGAATCTTATCCGCCAGTTCCTCTCTGCATTCCTTCAGTACCCAATTTGAAATTCCATCTGGTCCTGGGGCTTTCCTTACATCTTGAGTTTCCAGTAATTTGTACACTTCCTGCACTTCCACTTTTATATCTTTTATCACCACATTCCTAGTCAGTCCCTCCCCCTCCACAAACTCCCCTTCATTAGTAAAAACCGATTGGAAACGTTTGTTCATTATTTCAGCTTGCATTGCCGCATCACTATAGACCTCTCCTTCTACTTTCAGTTTGGTGATTCCTTCCTTTTGTTTCAATTTGCCATTAACAAATCTATAAAACAATTTGGGTTCATCCTTACATTTGTCGATTATATCTTTTTCAAAGTTCCTTTCTTCCTCTCTACAAATTCTTGTATATTCATTTCTAGTTCTTTTATATTCTTCCTTTGTTCTGTTATTACCTCTCTTTTTCCATTTGTTCCACGCCATGTCCCTCTCTTTTTTCGCTATCATACACCTTCAATTAAACCATTCCTTTTTCCTGTATTCTTTCCTGCTTACTCTTAGAACATATTTTTCCACTCCTGAATTATAGAGATCTAGAAAGATATCCCACTTCCTCTGAATCTCTCTTGCTTCTCTGAATTTTCTCGAATCAGCATTTTCAAAAAAATTTCTCAGTTCTGTAAAGTTTGCTTTCCCAAAGTTGTATCTTCCCTGCCTATGGAGCTCGTCTCTTGGCACCACGTTCCCTATTATCATTTGGAACTCAATGAGCACATGATCACTTTTTCCTATAGGACACAGATATTTCAAGGATTCAATTACGTCAGGTTCTTTGGTTAGCAGTAAATCTAATCTTGCTAGTGTGTCATCACCTCGGAATCGTGTCTCTTCTTTGACCCGCTGTGTCATTACATTACACTATTCATCAAAATGTTTAACAATATAGTGCCCCACGAATCTTCGTCACCTCCTGAGTCCCATTCCTCCCAGTTCACCTCTTTACAATTAAAATCAGCCATTAGAATTATATTGTTGCTTTTCTCAATCACTTTCTGTAGATAATGAACCATGTCTGACAACATCTCCTGGTATTCATCATCAATCCATGCTCTTGTCTTAGGTGGAACATATACTATTATTATATCTCTCTTACAGATCTCTCTAGTTTCTAATTTCAAGTTACCCTCTCCCATTTCCACAGAATCTACACTTAAGTTGTTCTTCACTGCTATCATCTCTCCTCCTCCCATTTTATCTTTTCTGTCTCTTCTCCACAATTTGTATTTGCCATTTCCCATATGGATATCAATATTCTCCCTTAACTTAGTCTCTACAAAGCACATAACATCAGGTTCATGTACACTCAAGAAATCGTTGATTTCTAACATTGCCGATATTAATCCATCAACATTAATGTATGCCAATTTCAAACTTTTTTCATTATTACTTATACCCTCTTCTCTCCTCCTCCTCTCCGTCGGTACCACTTCCTCAATTTCTGGTCCATAACTCTCCAGTAAAACACTGTCTTCTCCTTCTCCGTTCTCTGTTCGTTTCTTGCCTTAGCTTCCTTTACTAACTCCTTTATTTTAGCTCTTTCTTCCTCATTTGCATCTCTCCTTAACCAGACATTTTCGAACCCCTCTTTCTCTGCCAATTTCCATGTCCTATTCATGATTTCATTTACTATTGCCTGGGACTTAAACTTCACCTTCAATGGCCTTGCCCCTCCTTCCTCATACTTACCTAACCTAAACACTTCTTCAATCTCTTCTACGGCTTCGTTGTTACCCTCCATGACTACTGATAATATTTCTTTAACTTTACTCAATTCTTCTCTTTCTCTTTCAGATTTTATCGTGATACGCTTTTCTTTTACCCCTAAAATAATTACACATTTTTTCTTATCTGCTACATCCCTGACTAAAGATTCTCTACTTTTCACTACCTTAACCACTTCCTTCTCTACCTTTTCCTTGCTTTGTTGTTCCATAATCTCTTTCAAGTTTACATTCCCTTCCTCCTCTGTGTGTGTGTGTGTGTGTGTGTGTGTGTGTGTGTGTGTGTGTGTATTTACCTACAGTAATCTTCCCACTCTCCGACATAAAAGAGCCAAAGGCATGACCGGAAAGTGGTCTTGTCCGGATAGTGGCCCTGCAGCTCCAGCACTGGTCATTCATGACCCTAACCTAACCTAACCTAAATCAGAAAACCACCTACCTACCTCCCTACTGGACATTCATAGCACTTATTTAGGTCCTCTTTTACATAAATAATGCACACAAAGCATGAATTAATTGAATTTTAACCAAAAAATGATGATTTAGAGGTGAGTAAGGCATAGGTGCTCACAACTTGCCAGGAAGTGTAAGTATCAGACATGGAAATCACTATGAAAATCACCCTTTCTCACACTGTATGCATTAAATAATGACACAAAGCATGAATTCAATTATTTTTAACCCAATAATTATGAATTTGAGGTAAGTAAGTCATAGGTGTTCACGAGATGGCAGCTTAGTGTACGTACCGGACGTGGCAATCACTATGAAAATCATCATTTCTCACATCTTTTGCACTAAAATATGGGATACAAAGCATCAAATAAATAAACTGTTACCGGAAAAATGATGATTTAGAGTTTGGTATGGCAAAGGTGTTCACTGTTCACCAACAGCACCGGTCATTCTTGATCCTAACCTAACCTAACCTAAATCAGAAAACCACCTACCTACGTCCCTACCGGACATGCATAGCACTTATTTAAGACCCCATTCAGTAAATAATAGACACAAAGCACGAATTAATCGAATTTTAACCAAAAAATGAAGAATCTGGGGTATGTAAGGCATTGGTGTTTACGAGTTGGTAGCTTAGTGTAAGTAACAAACGGACATGGCATCACTATGAAAATCATCATTTCTCACATCTTATGCACTAAAATATGGGATACAAAGCATTAAATAAATAAACTGTTACCAGAAAATTATGATTTAGGGGTGAGTAGGGCAAAAATGTTCACCAGTTGACTAGATAGTGAATGTATGTAAGAGACATGGTAATTACTGAGAAAATCACCTCTTTCACAGCCTGTGCACTCAAATATGGGACACAAAGCATGAAGTAAATAAAATGTAACCAGAGAATGAGGATTTAGAAGTGATTATGGAAAAATATTTAGCAGCTGAGAGTGTTACTTACATGTCCATGATGGTTGTTAACGAATATTACCCCCACCTCTAAGATTTTTGCAGTCGTCATAATTGCTCTTGAAGCATGTCCAGTAATCCAGTGTTTAATAACACTTAATTCTTAGCACTGTGAATTATGATTGTTTAAACAAGAACGAAAATACCGCAGACGATCTGACAACCGTCCACTCTTCACAGGGGTTGAGAGAAAGCTAACAGGAGGGGGAGAGCGCGGGAAGGAAGCCAGTCGGTGCAAGCGGGAAATTCAAACTAACGCGGTTGGAAAAAATCAGATTTTTTTTTTTTTTTTTACCATCAGTCTATGATGTCCGAAGAGGTAACCAGATAGTGGTCGTCCGGAAAATAGAGAGATTACTGTACTTTGCTCCTTGTTTCATGTGTACATATAAGTACTACAAAGTGCTACATTTTTATATTCTTGTAGAGGAATTTAGAGGTTAGTGAAAGTGGATAATTAGTGATGGTGACGAAGCAGTGTTTAAGAGCATGTCTATATTTTACCAGTCAGCTGAGAAGAAAAGGCTCGCATCGTATTCATTTGGTTTGTTTATTATTGTACATTTTATCTGTTAAGGAAGTGAATGTGTTGTCTGTAGGTAATAAGAAATCAAGGACAGGTTACAGTAGTCACATACTGCACTGAGTTGAGCCTGAATGAGGGAAAATAATGTAACATCAGAGGTATTGAGTATGACTCTGACAAGTACGGAGTACTTTCAGGAATTTATCCATCCATCATCCAATTCTATGCTGCCCCATGAGAAGCGTAGAAGCCAGGAGCTAGGCAAGTTGGTCCTGACATTTATGATGAGAGTGACCAGCCTCACTCATCCCTGAGTGGCATTACATGAGCAATAAACCCAAACCACTCCTCGGATATAATGTAAATAAAATGCTGTAAACATTCACAGTACTTGATTTTCAAAAAGTTCTGTTTGTGTTGTTTGTGATTTTAATACTGTATACACAGCAGCCGTGGCTCTGGCTGTAGGGTCGGAGGATCGAATCCACCCAAGGGTCATTGGTAGACATCAGGAAGGGCATCCGGTCATAAAATGCTACACGCTCCAATCCAAAAAGGCCGACGCATGCAAGCATGTTGCAGCCTTCAAAAACGAGACATACAAGCAGCTGATTTGGAGATAAAGTGTACTTCTACTTTTAATGGCCTTTATATTTTCTTAAATGAATGAAAGAAAAAATCTTATTGAGATTTCAATTCATTTCAAGAAAAATAATATTTATTTCTATAAACTGACATATTAAGTATACTATAATGGAGATGAACATTAATTCTCAAAGTATTTTATGAAAGAAACTGAACAGTTCATAAACATAAAGCATCAACATGAAGTCATGAAACAAAGTCTACCTATCTATCTATAGCTCAATGCCCTAATCCTGCAAAGGGTGGCCGCAGACAAAACGCCTCCAAGTCGCTGTCGCCCACCATTTGAGTGCCCTCCCCCCAGCTCACTCCCCCCTCCCTCATATACATCTCTCCATCCCTTCACCTCATCCTCAGTCTCCCCCTTCCTCTCCTTCCCTCCACTTCACCTACATACACCCTCTTAGTCAGCCTTTCATTCTCCATTCCCTCCACATGTCCAAACCACCTCAGTGTATTTTTCTCATTTTCTCAACTACATCCACATCCACCCCACAACATTCTTTAACTTCTTCATTCGTCAACCAGTCTCTCCATGTCACTCCACATACTCCTCTCAGGTAACTCATTTCCACTGCTCTCACTCTTGACTTGTTCCCCTCCAGCAAGGTCCACGCCTCTCTTCCGTACGTCAAGGCAGGGATCATAATACCATCATGCAATAACTTCTATACTCACCTCCCTATTTCTCACCACCGTTTTCAGTGGACCAACAACCCTCTTTCCCTGCTGTACCCTTTTGAGCACTTCGCCCACAAAACTTCCATCCTTACTCATCACACTACCCAAGTACTTGAATGCACTCTCATTCTCCATATCCTCACCATCCAACCTCACTGTGCATTCTGTGACTTCATTCCTCTCAAACACCATAACTTTACTCTTGTTTACATTAACTTTCAGATTCCTCTTCTTACACACTGTCCCAAATTCATTCACCAAATCTTGCAACTCCCATTCATCTACACTCAAGAATACTGTATCGTCAGAAAACAGCAACACCGGAATCTTCCATACCTCACCCTCATTCATTAAAGCCACCCCTACATTCACTGCCCTACCTTGCACCTTCTTTACAACCCCATCCATGAATATATTAAACAGCCATGGAGACATCACACATCTCTGTTTCAGTCCCACATTTAGATCAAAGAACTCACTCAGCTCCTCATCCACTTGCACCGTAGCCCTAGCTCCCTCATACATACAATTCACAGCACTCAATAATTTCCCAACCACTCCATATATTCTTAATACCTTCCACATACCTTGCCTATCCACTCCGTCATATGCTTTCTGCAAGTCCATGAAGGTAGCATACACATTCCCTTCTCTACACACCCTTTTCCTTCCTAAATCCCCCTTGTTTTTCTCCACCTAGCTCCTCTGTTATATGCCTACCCCTACCAATAAGTATTCTACCATATATTTACAAAAGTTACTTTGTTTCAATAGTGTAATTGATTGTAAATTGGGGCTGCTTGTTTGTTTGTTTTCTTGTAGACCTTTTACATAAAAATAATGAAATCAATAACTGATGAACAGTAGTGAATAAAGATTCTGAATGGTGAGTGTGTATTCTTATTGATCAGTAGTGAATAAAGATTCTGAATGGTGAGTGTGTATTTGAGTTAAAACTGCTCATATCAGGCAACCTTTCTGCAGTCTTGGTTGAGAAACTTTTTTTTTTCCTCAGAACTGCCTTTCCAGAATTAGGGTGCATTTTTCACACTGCAGTGTCTTATATGCCACAAAATATGGGTGTTCATAACATTTCTAAAAGTGTGTTAGTGATTTTGATATTCCAATGATATGTATGCTAGTCCTAGATTTTATTGGTATTGGCAGAGCTATGCACTCTATGAATGCTTGCCAGTTACTGTTTGTTCTTTTGATATTGATGGTAATATGGCTGCCTGAAGCTGTTTCTAATGTGTGATCTGATAACAGTGGTGATAATAGGAATGCCTGATGATGTTTTTATTGTTTGATCTTTTGTTAATATGACTTCTTGAAATTGCTTCTAATGTGTGATGAATGCCTGAAGTTGTTTTCTCTGTGTGATCTTAAAATGGAGTTGATAATATGACTACCTGCTGATGTTTAGATTGTTTGATATTTTGATATTATGTCTGCCTGAAGGTGTTTCTACTGCGTGATCGTACAACTGTGATGATAATCTAAGTGCCTGATGGTATTTATTACTGTGTAATCTCATGATGGGAGCAATATTATAACTGCATGTCAAAATTGGCTCTGGTTATATAAGTATTCTTTATTACAATTCCAGATACCATTACGGCCTTGGTAGTATGTGGTGGCGACCAGCATCCACTCACTTGATGCAGTGCTGGCTACTTCTTACTTCACCATTATCATTCTTTATCTGTGTCTGCTCTCCTCTCTTCCTCCTTCCCCCATCTTTCCTGTCACTTTTTATTACTATTCTTTCCTTTTCAGATAGCTTTACACTGAGTGACAAGCCTAATGGTTTCCTGTAAGCAGGAAACCATTTACAATGCTGGATGGTAACCACAGAACCAACCAACACGTGTTCCCTACAAGTCAAGAAGTGGGTTGGTGGAGAGTTAGTGTCCCTCCCCATAAAACAACTAACTCATAAGTCAAATGGCCACCCCTTGCTGATTATGGTGTCTGGCTATAAATAGATAAATTTATAGATTATGGCCTCATCAGTGGACAAACGTCAGAATAACGAAAGCTACATTCTGTATTGATTCAATACTGTCATAAAAAATGGAAAGAGATGAATTGGTAAAAGAGTTAAAAGTATCTAGGTGCAATGACAACGAGTGGTAAATGTGGAAAATAAGTGGAATGTAGAGTGGCACAGGGAAGGAAAGTGGCTGATGCTATGAAGGCCTTGATAATATGCAGAGGTCTGTGTATGCCAGCTGTGAGATGATTGCATGGAGTTTTAGTGCCATCTCTAACTTACAGATGTGAGATTATTGTGTGGCATGAAAATGAAAAGTCAAGAGCAGTGGAGATAGGACTACTAAGAAATGTGTGTGGAATGAGGAGAATAGACAGGATAAGGAATACTGATTTGTGAAAGGTGTGGAGTAAGGAAGTCTGTCACCACCAGACAATATGAAATTATGCCTAGATGACATGGTCAAGTGGAGAGAATGTGTGTGAATAATGGCGAAAATTAAATACCTGAGCAAGTTTGAAGGTGGGGAGGAGGCATGGAAGGCCAAGAAGTAGGTGGGCAGATATGGTAAATGAGTGTATGTATGGAAGTTGTTGAGGCTAAGGAACTGACAAATGATTGAGTTGGCTGGAAGAATTTTGTGCAGAGGAATGTACGATTAAGGTTCGGCACCCGTTTTTTTTATAGCCTGAATGACTCTGCTGGATAGGTGAAAGTTACATGCAGAATTTTCTTGACATATCAGGTGGAACAAGGATTCCTGGGGTATGAATGGTAAATGAATGGGATGTGGCCTTTTCAAATAAGGAAACTTGGTTAGCGTCTCATTTTATCAGGTTCTTTATGGCTCTCCGGACCCTACTTCACCCACCCTATGATGTCGGAATGACAATGATGATGATGATGATGATGATGATGATGATGATGATGATGACGACGATGACGAATGTCCCTTTACTTGCATACGCAAGTCAGGTAGAAAAAGGCCCTATTATACTGTATAAACATCTACAGAAAGCACATTTTATGATCGCTTCTCAAGCAAGTTGCTAGTCTTCAACACATCTTCCCGATGGAGTGACTATACCTCAAACACTGCAACAAACAATAACTAAACATCATACACAGCTGTAAGGTGCCAGATATCACTCACCTAGTGTCCTGTTTTCATCAGTTTCACCTGGCTTGCGAGGCTTCTTCATATCATTCTGGTCACAGGCAGACGTCTCGGTGACGAGGGCAGATGACTCCCCCTTGTGTGCTTCTTCCTGCGTGCGGCTCTCTGACTGGCCAGTGCCATCTTGGTTTTCTGTTTGCTCCCCTATCTGACCCTGTTCGTCCTGCTTCTCATCTTCTTCCTCCTCACGCTGTCCTCCTGTCTCAGTTTTTGGCTGCTCCTGTTGGAATGTTGTAAGGATTTAAGTTTTTCTAAATAAAGTGCTTTAAGAAATATTGCATCTACAATAGCTCCTCATTATCAATGAGACTTTTCCAACAGTTTTGATGACAGACAGATTCCTCCCCCCACCCCAGCTGGGAATTACTTGTTATTTCCAAGGCAAGCACTGCCAGTAGCATCTTGCCAATCCACCAATCACCTACTTTTGGTTCTATTCATTTCCATCCAAGCATCTCACTCAGTTTTAAAAAATAACAAAGTATTCTTTGTGTCTATACCTCCTTCTGTGGAAAATAATAAAATGTTTACACAAATATGCAGGCTGGTGGTGTCAGCCAGCCTCCTTCATGTTACAGCAACCACTTGATTATCCGGATGCTCCGTATCCGGCTATTGGGCCTTGGCTCTACTAAATCCATGTTTGGATTTATCTGTCTGTATCTGAACAAAAAAAATTCTAACACTGCCGGTTGGATGGCCTACAAATAAAAAAAATTGGCTTGGCAGCCAGCCAGCTTCTCTGCCTGAGCGTGGGTTACAGATCCTAACCCACAAACTGAGCAAATATGGCCGACTGGCTCTTCACCGAACAGTCAAAGTCCCATGGCTGCCTGGATCACTTCGGTGCTACCAGCCACATGCAAGTAAATCAGACCATAACCCACAAGCTCAGTAAATATGGCCATTCGGCTCCTCACCAAACAGTCAAAGTCCCCAGGTGTCCCAGATCACTTGGATGCTCCTGGGCATGTGCGAGTAATACAGACCTAACCCACAACCTGAACAAATATGCCACAACCTGAACAAATATGCCACAACCTGAGCACTTTGAAGCTGCAGATTGGGAGGCCCTCAGGCAGTATTTCTTTGATTTTCCTTGGAATGATTATTGCTTCCATGGCCGGGAGCCATCTGAGTGTGCCTTGCGCATTACGGAGGTTATTCTCTCGGGCATGGAAGCGTACATTCCTTTCTCATATCCTCTGACTAATGCAAGATAGCCATGGTTTAATCACACTTGTTCTAATGCTGTCCACAACAAGGAGAGGGCCTATAAAAGGTACTGGAGCCAACCCACCCCTGAATCACATCTTTTATATATATTTCTACCCGGAATCGTGCTAAGTCTGTTCTTCGCTCTGCTAAAAATAATTTCATCCATGCTAAATGTTCTCAACTCTCCAACTCGAATTCTTCTCACTCCTACTGGCACATTGCCAAAACCCTTTCTAACAACTTTACCTCATCATCCTTCCCTCCTCTTTTCTACTCTGATGGCTCTATAACTATTTCTTCTACTGATAAAGCAGACCTCTTCGCTCAGACTTTCTCTTCCAATTCCACCTTAGATGATTCCGGTGTTGTTCCTCCATCACTTCCCCCCTCTGACTTCCTCTTGACTGACATTAAAATTTCTTCAGCTGATGTATTTTCTGCCATCACTGGCCTCAATACTAACAAGGCATATAAGCCTGATGGAGTCCCTCCTGTTGTCCTCAAAAACTGTGCTTCTGTGCTTACACCCTGCCTAGGTAAACTCTTTCGCCTTTGTCTCTCAACTTGTACCTTTCCTTCTTGCTGGAAGTTTGCTCTCATTCAGCCAGTCCCAAAGAAGGGTGACCATTCCCAACCCTCTAACTATCGTCCAATTGCTTTAACATCCTGTGTCTCAAAAGTTTTTGAGTCAATTCTTAACAGAAAAACCTTAAAGCATCTTTCCTGTCTCAACCTTCTTTCTGATTGTCAGTATGGGTTCCGTCAGGGATGCTCCACAGGGAATCTTCTCACCTACCTTTCAGAATCCTGGTCATCCTCCTTTCGGGACTTTGGCGAAAGCTTTGCCATTGCACTTGACATTTCAAAGGCTTTCGATCGAGTCTGGCATAAATCTTTAATTTCCAAACTGCCCTCCTACGGTTTCTATCCTTCAATCTGTGCCTTCATCTCTAGTTTCCTTTCTGGCCGTTCTATAGCCACTGTTGTAGACGGCCATCATTCTTCTCCTAGACCTGTCCACAGTGGTGTTCCTCAGGGCTCTGTCCTATCACCAACTCTCTTCCTATTATTCATCAATGACCTTCTAAGCTGTACATCTAACCCTATCCACTCATATGCTGATGATTCCACCCTTCACCTTTCCATTCGGTTTCTGCAACGTCCATCTCAGCAGTTACTTCAACAAAAAAGGGATGAGGCTATGGCACACCTAATGTCTGACTTGGCTCGTATCTCTGATTGGGGTAAAAATAATCTTGTTATTATTAATGCATCAAAAACTCAGTTCTTACATTTATCAACCTGACAAAATCTTCCTCAGGATTACCCACTAATGTTTAATAATGTCCAACTCAGTCCTGCATCATCCTTGAACATGCTTGGGGTTTCATCCTCTCAGGATTTGTCTTGGAAAGTACATATTACATCTCTTGTGAAATCTGCTTCCAAGAGATTAGGTGTCCTAAGCCGATTCCGAACTTTCTTTACCCCTGCACAGTTGTTGACCTTGTACACGGGTTTTATTCGCCCGTGTATGGAGTACAACTCTCATGTGTGGGGAGGCTCCCCACACGCACCTCTTCTCAATAGGGTGGGGTCAAAGGCTTTTCGTCTCCTTAACTCTCCTCCTCTTACTGATTCCCTTCAACCTTTGTCTCTTCGCTGCACTGTTGCATCTTTATCTCTCTTCTATCGCTACTTCAACGGCCACTGTTCCTCTGAACTGTCTGCCTGCATCCCTCCACCTCTACGATGGGAACGTAGTACCCGTCTAGCAACAAACTCTCATCCCTTTTCTGTCCAACTCTCTGTTACTCCCAGTCCTTCATTTATGCAACTGGTCAACTCTGGAACTGTCTTCCTCTGTCTGTATTTCCTACTTCCTATGATCTCCAGTCTTTCAAACGCAGTGTTGCCAGGCATCTCGAAATGAACGGATCTTGAATTTGGCTTGGCTCTCTTTTGTATTGTTTTTGCTTTTTCTTGGAAGGAACAGTATGCGGGCCCGTGGCCTTTGGTTCCTTCTTCCTTGAAAAAAAAAAAAGAAAAGCCACAATCTGAGCAAATATGGCCATCTGGCTCCTCACCAAATGGTCAAAGTCTAATGGCCACCCGGATCACTCCAACACTCCTGGGCACGCGTGACCATTCCCTCCCTACTGAATGGTCAAAGTCGCCTGGCCGACTGGATGACCAGACATTCCCTGAGGCGATGATTTAGGGGGGTTCCAGAGTTGCTCATCTGCTTGGTCGAGGGAATCTGACCCTTGTGCTCAGAGGTCAGTCAGGCACTTTTTCCTTGTGTACTCATGGCCAAGCGTGGGTAGAGACGTGGCAGCTCAGTGTTCACGTGGAGGTACCAGACCTCAGTTCCCACTCTCGCAAGTGTGGATGTGCTTGTGACCATGGCTGCTTTCATTGTTGCATTTGTGGTGATTCCCTACCTTTTTCAGTCCTTAATTTTCCCCTGTGGCATTCTCATGTGTAATAATGATCCCACCACAGCCCGAGAAGCGAAAGATGAAGGTGTTGACTCTGGAGAAGGATTGTGAGATACTGAGTACAGTTGATGTGGGATGGACCACTTCACACATTCAGCGGGTATGTGAACTAGTCCGTTCAACCTTGTTCATATCAAGAAATCACAGCCCAAGCTTACTCAGTACGGACTGGACAATGGCGATGCCACTTAAAAGGGAGACAGGAAGGTGATGTCTCAGCCCCGTCACACCACAACTAACCAGTCGACTTTGGCCTGGTTCCACCAATAGCAGGGTGCCAGCGTGCTTGTATGTGGGACCAAGCTGAAGGCAGCAGCCGATAAGTTTGCATGCTTACACAATGTGCACAACCTCAAGGCATCAGAAGGTTGGCTCTTCTGGTTCAAACTTTGACATGAACTTACTGGCTTTAAGACACATGGTGAGGCTTTGGATGCGGCAGCAGAGGATGTTGGGTCATTTCGCCATAAAGTGCAGTGCCTGATCAAGAACGAGGGCCTTGCTCTTGGTCAAGTGTACAGTGCTAATGAAACTTGCCTCTTCTACTGCTCCTTGCCCACCAATACCCTGGCAGAAGAGAGGGAGAAGACACAGCCTGGTTGGAACTTATCCAAACAGAGTGTTTCGGTCTTGTGTTGTGCCACTGCTAACAGGATGCACTGCCTCAAGGTAGTTGTTGTTGGTCACACAAAACAGCCACAGTCTCCATAGGTTGATAGACAGCCTGCCAGTTGTGTGGTACCATTCTCTGAAGGCCTGGTTTACCTGAAAGATCTTCAGAGACTGGGTCCACAGACAATTTGTCAAGGATGTTATCCGTTATTAAATGATGGAACTTGGTATCCCTCATGGCCAGGTGAAGGCACTCCTGATCCCAACAATGTCCCTGTGCATCCATCTGAGAAGGAAATGGATGCTGATAACAGCGGTATCAGATGTGTGTTTCTGCCACCTAATTCAACTGCTCTCATTCAACCAATGGACCAAGGAGTTAACGTGGCAGCGATGAGACTGTACTGTCAGAGGTTCCTGGATTCAATGGTGGTGCTAGAGGATGAGCAAGGGGTCAACACACGCAGGAAGCGGACCTCGGAAAATCTTCGGCGTTACAACATCAGGTCTGCGGTGTTCAAATGGACGATGCTTGGAAGGAAATCTCCGTTAAAACTCTTGATAGTGGTTGGTCTCATCTCCTTCAGGGATACGAGGCCGTGTATGACTGAGGGATGTGATATGCATGATTTCCACCTTCGTCTATGTACGGCAGGTGAGGATGTTGGCGTTGATGATGAGAGGGAGTGGATGGATGATGACGGCAGCGATCCATGTTATCAGACATTGTCTGATGAGATCACCTCCTCTGTCTCTGCAGGGCAGACAGTGAACAGCAACGAGGACAAGGGCAAGGACCCTGACTTTGAGCACCATGCTACTCCATCACTCCCTTGGTGCGCTACATGCTGGCATTGAGCAGGTGCTTGATTATGCTGATCTCCCTTTTTGCGACAGGGAGTTTATGCCACTCAGGCTGGCCATGGGTCTGCGGGCAGTCTGGGATACTGTCAACCTCCGTCAGAATCATTGCACATATCGTCAGACCAAGATCAACCCCTTCTTCAACCCTGCCACTCCCATGTGTAAGAGCCTATTCTCCCCACCTCCACTACTTCGTCCCCAGTCTTCACTCTTGTACCCACAACTATGCACATCAAAAGTTGCTGAGTCACTGTTAGACATGAGTTTGCGGCTGTCTTCAGAGTCTCCTGAGATGTGTAGGCCTCTGTCACCTTGCTGCATGTCCCCACTTATCGTCCACCTCCAGAAGATGAAGCAGGAGGAGGTGTTAAACACCAGCCGGGGGACTACAAGATTACGATGCCTGTCCGCCGGTTGGTGGGTGGTAAGTATTGTTTTTTTTTTTTATGCAAGGAAGAAGGAACCAAAGGCCAGGGCCCATATACTGTTCCTTCCAAGAAAAAGTAAAAACAATACAAAAGAGAGCCAAATTCAAGAGCCATTCATTTCGAGATGCCTGGACACACTGCGTTTGAAAGAATGGAGATCATAGGAAGTAGGGAATACAGACATAGGGAGACAGTTCCAGAGTTGACCAGTTGCATAAATGAAAGACTGGGAGTAACGGTTAACTCTTGCATTAGAGAGCTGGACAGAAAAGGGATGAGAGTTTGTTGCTAGATGGGTACTAAGTGCCCGTTGTAGAGGTGGAGGGATGCAAGCAGACAGTTCAGAGGAACAGTGACCATTGAAGTAGCGATAGAAGAGAGATAAAGAAGCAACAGTGCGGTGAAGAGACAAAGGTTGAAGGGAATCAGTAAGAGGAGGAGAGTTAATGAGACGAAAAGCCTTTGACTCCACCCTATTGAGAAGAACTGCATGTGGGGAGCCTCCCCACACATGAGAGTTGTACTCCATACACGGGCGAATAAAACCCGTGTACAAGGTCAACATCTGTGCAGGGGTATAGAAAGTTCGGAGTCGGCCCAGCACACCTTACTTACGTTCTCTATGTTCAACAGTTCCTTAAAATGTTCTCTCCATCTGCTCGCTTCTTCTCCCGTCTCCACTAGTAATCTACCATTTTCATCTTTCACTCCCCAGCTAGCTTCTTTAACACCCTGTCTCTCTTTACCTCTTTCCAAAACCTTTTCTTACATTCCCTCCACTTTACACTCAAATTCCTTCCATATTCCTCATCCATTCTCTTCTTACTCTCTCTTACTAATCTTTTCACCTCTCTCTTCTGTCTCTCAACTTCTTCCACAACCCTGTTTCTTATCCACTCACTATGTGCTTTCTTTCGTGCCACAGCCTATCTCATCTCTTCGTTTCACCATGCTGTTCCTTGCACCTCCTTTCGTCTTCTCTTCACTCCACACACCGCCTCACGTGCTGCACAGATTTCTTCTGCAAATATCCTGCACACACCTTCCATGTCTCCCATCTGCTCCAAGTCATATTTACCCAATCGCTCCTCTACGTCTCTCTTATATTCTGCCTTTTTTCCATTGTCTTGTAACCTTTCCACCCTACTCGTATGAACTACTTCCTCTTGTCCTTCCCTTCTTCAATTGAATCTTAACTCTCACCACCACCAAGTGGTGGTCAGAAAGTCCACTCCTCCAACCTCTATATGCTCTTGCATCCATTACACACCTTCTCATTCCATCATCCATTTTCTTTTCATTCACTCACGATCCAATCCTACGTTGCCCCATGAGAAGGGTAGGAGCCCGGGGCTTGGCAAGTTGGACCCGACATTGAAGATGAGAGTGACCAGCCTCTCTCATCCCTGAGTGGCATTACATGAGCAATAAACCCCAACCACACACACAAAATCAATGGTTGCCTTCCGTTCATTCACTGCCTACTCTTCTCCTCACTCACCATGTATGCCTGTAGATTATTTTGTGTCTGAAGAGGGTACTGGCTATCACCAAACCCCTCCTGGCACAAATGTCCACAAGAGCACTGCCATTCTCATCCACTTCTGCAGGCACACTCCACTCACCAACTACTCCATCCACCTTCACATTCCTTTCTTTTCCATTCATATCTCCAGTCAAAAACACTCTCTCATTCCTTTCAAACTTTTCCATGCACACTTCCACATTTGTTCAGAACTCTTCTTTCACTATACTTGCACGATCTTGGATTGGCACATACAAATACACAATCGCCCACATTTGTAGTCCAACTTTCAATCTTACCCACACAATCCTTGAGCAAACTGATCCATACTGTCTTATATTCTCCTTCCATCTTTTGCTGGTTCGTTGGAAGCAGTGATAAGAAACAGGGAGGTTAGTATGGAAGTGAAAAAGTTGTTACATGACAGTATTGTGATACCAACTCTGACATGTGGAAGTGAAGCTTGGACCCTGTTGGAAGGACAGAAGTCAAGAGTGAGAGCAGTGGAAATGAGTTATTTTAGAGGAGCATGTGGAGTCACATGGAGAGACAGACTAACACATGAGGAAGTGATGGAGCGTTGTGGTGTGGTTGAGGACGTGATGGGAAGCGTTAGGAGAAACACGTTAAGGTGGTTTGGGCATGTGGAGAGGATGGAGAGTGAAAGACTGACGAGGAGAGTGTGAGTGAGGTGGAGGGGGAGAGAGGGAGGGGGAGGCCGAGGATGAGATGGAGGGATGGAGTGGAAAGGCATATGAGAGAGGGGGGTGTGAGTTGGGAGCGTGGTAGTGAAATGGCAGGGGACAGAGTGACGTGGAGGCGATTTGTTTGTGGCCACCCCATTCGGGATTGAGGCGTCTGGCAATAGATAGATAAGATAAATCTTTTGCACGCACCAGCACACACTTTTTCTGCCCTCTCATTCTCACCCACTCACGTGCATATACCCCATCCATATTCCCATTCTCTCATACTCTCACCTCGCCATTTAGTTTCAGTTGATCCACGAACATCCACTTATACATCCTCACGCACCTGGTCAATCTCTCTCTCTCTCTCTTTCACCTCATCATTTGCACCCCTTAAATTCCATGTCACAATCCATGCCATGTCCTTTGTTCGGTTCTCAGTCGTCACCTGTTGGTCAGTCCTCGTCCAAGGTTTCTTGTTCATATTTTTAGTTACTGTTTTCCAGGGAGGGGCACTAACCCTCCTCCAACTCACTTGTTGTCACGTTGGGAACACGTGTTGGTTAGTTATATGGTTACCACCCAGTGTTGTAAATGCTTTCCTGGTTTACAGGAAATCATTTAGCTTGCCAATCAATGTAGAGCTACCCTAAAAACTGAGTACCACTACACTAGGTGGGTGACTGATGTGCACCCCCACCTCTCTGTCAAAGGTAGAGATCTATGGGAAAGGTCAAAGGACAAAGTCAAAGTGTAAGATCAACTCAAAACAGCTCTGATCTGATTTAAACCAATCAGAACCAATCTTGGTGGAAGGGTTAAGGGTCTGGCAAAAACCAAGAGCTTTTGTTCTGGGTGTGTGAACCAAATAACTAATATAGTTTTGATTCAGTTTGGATCAGATAAGGTAGATGAGATGAGGAACATCAAAGAAATTTTCCTGTTGTATTTTTTACAACAATCAGCCAAAGGTCAAGGTTAACTTAACCATTAGTATCCAATGTGGATGAAATACTGTGGAAGGACTCAGGCTGAAACAATGAAATTTGTGATTCAATTTTGAGAACAATCAGCCAAATCTCAATGTCACAGGAAAAGGTCAAAGGTTCAGGGGTGGGATACTCAGACAAATTTATGATTGAGTTCCTGTCGTGACTGTGATTTACTTTTTCCGGGAAGAACCAGTGACGTGGAAAATGTCTACTCTACTGGTTCTTTGTCGTTCCATCCAAAACAGCTAACAGCTATGACAGTTTTCCTCTCACAGCCAGGATATGTATTTGATGAAATAATGCTAGATGGGAACATTCTAATATAGTTAACAATTATGCACAAACCAATCTGAAATAAGACTTGGAACCCATCATAAACACCTTTGTGAACCCCACACAAAACTCACAAGGCAAAGTAAACTCACACAGATTTCATCTGATCTGAACCAATGTTGGTGGAATGGGTAAGGGTTAGTTAGGCAAGAATGAAGTTTCATCTTGATCACAGGCCAAAGTTAACTATCTGACCCTGTGACCAATTGGTGGGTGCAATTGTTGCTATCTCTTTTTGTACTTGAAATATATTCCAGGCTAAATATTGCTGTTCACCCTCCCCAAAATGTATCTGCCCCTTTGAGTACGATGGCTGTGAAAATGAGCAAGTTCTTAAGACACACATGAATCTATAAATCTGGTGCCTCAAACATAAACCACCCAGTACCTGAATTTTTGTGTGTTTTCGAGTTGTAATAATTACCAGATATAGTATTTTCACTTATAATCACACGATGCCCCATACATCACAATACTTCATCCATGTTTCAGAATGACACGAGCCATTAAAGGGCCGCTACTTTTTTGAGAGGATGTACATAAAGCTGATCCTTGACAAAAAATACTAAATGATTCATGAATATCATCAGGATAAAGTGAGAGCTTTGTGGCAAGTTATGCTACAGCCTTGCAACAACAACAATGTGTCTTCTTAAATGTGCCTGATGGCCAAACCTAACTGCCCAAGCTCTTCCAAGACTAATAAGAAGGATGTTTACCACACTGTGTTGATGATTTGTTCATTAAACAGACAACCTCAACTCTATCCTTTAAATCACTTTCCCAATACAACTGCCACTAATGAGGCCTCAAGAAGACCATTTGGATATGATCCAGGTGAACTGACGGTTGAAGGTGCTCTCTGCAGTCAACCATACTCTTTTCAGAGGAACAGGAGGGAGTTGAGGGATGTTTGTAGAACTGCATAGCTCTGACTCTACTGGTGCTAATGTACAAAAGCAAGTCCTCTCCAGCAGCAGTAAATACAGTGCCTGTTTTCTATTGCAATTTTTTTTAGTTGTTAAACTAAACAAAGTGAGGACTGATCAAGAATTTAAAAAATAAACAGAAGCTGATGAACAACATGCACCTGTGCAAACCACACACACACACACACACACACACACACACACACACACACACAGTCTTATCTCTGCTGCCCTCAGTTGTGTCCATCTCGGCTGCCTCCGCTTCTGTCTTTGTATCCTTGTCACTGGAGGCATCGGCTCTTTCTTCAGTGTCATCATCCCCCTCATCAATAAGATCATTTTTCTCTTCTGTTCCCTGCATTCTCTCATCCTTCTTTTTCTCCTCATTAAAGTCATCTTCCTCATTATCATTTTCCCCATGCTCAATGTCTTCTGCACCTGGTTTCTGCTCACTGTCTTCCTCATCCTTCCCTGGTTGCTGGTCATCATCTTGCCCATCCTCATTCTTTCTGTCCTCTTTTTCCTTGGGCTCCCGCTCCTCCTCAGGAAAGACACCCATCTCCTCTATCTCCATAGGGTCACACTCACTCTCGTTGTTTTCTCCCTTTTCATTGGGTTCACCGTCATCAAGAGTCATGTCATCAGGAAGTTCTAGTTTCTCCTCATCATCTTCATTCTCAGCATCAGCCTCCCCACCATAAGGATCCTTAAAGTTATCACTGTATTCTTCCCCGTCCTTCTCATCCAACTTGTTCTCCTCTCTTGTGTCCTCCATTTCTTCAAGTTTCTCCTTCTGTTTCTGCTCCTTGTCCTTCTCCCTCTTGTTCTTGTTCTCATCCTTGGCTACCATTTTGGACTCCATGACTTCCCCATCTCCTGGACCATCTTCTTCCTGGTCACCTTTCTGCTCTTCTTCATCTCTCTCTTCATCTTCACCCCATAATTTTTCATCCAGGATATCTGCTCCCTCGCCTGTTTCTCCCATCTGCTTATCAAATTCCTCATCCTCTTCATCATCATCATCTGAGTCATTTTCTTCACGCTCTGCCTGCTCCACATCCTGATGTTTCCCTTCAAAATCTTCACTCATTTCAATGCCCTTATCCTCTTCTTTCAAGTCTTCATCACCTGGCTTTTCAGTTTCACCTTCCTGCAGAGCAGACTCAAGTTGGTCCTCTGATTCAAAGCGATCAGACACATCTTTCTTCCCCTCACCTTCACCCAGACCTGTACCACTTGAATCTTCAAAGGTGTTAGCACCCTCACTACCTTCTTCTTCTTCTAGTTCCTGAGGTCGACAGAAGCCCTTTACTGCAAGGTGCTGGAAGATACCTAGTAACACTGAAGTTAACTTTGCAATGCTTCGGTTACTACTCACCAATGACAACAAAACCGACTCACAAATAGCTTGGTACTGTTCAAAAAGCGGAAGAGCTGCTTTCGCTTCCTTTAGCAAGTCTGGCTGCATCTCACTTGCCTTCACTAATTTATGCAACATGGATATAATCTCCTTGGCTTTCAGGTCTTTTTCATCAGAGATAAGGTTCTGTGACAAGCCAGAAGAGAGTAAATTCTTGACAACTTCATCTTTACAGTTTTCCTTTACAGTACTCTGACCACAGCAATGTCTCTTATAAATGTTCTCAACTGAAACCAGTACATGAGTTACACAAGTTTCAAGATACTTCATTTTAGTCACTTCAGTCTGGGTTGTAGCGTCAGGGTCAATTACACCAGCAATGTCACTCCTCACACTTTCCCACTCTGTTAACCACTTGGTCAGCTGACACAGAGCTGGGTGCTGACTACACTCACTCACCACTTTTCTTAGTCTCTGTGTCTCAGTTATAAGGTGATTTAGAGATTCCTGATACACCTTAAGTTTTGCAGGTGTCACTAAACGATAACCACCTTTGAAGTGCCTCATGGCACTGGCAAGCTTCTGTGTATGATAGCATGTTACCTTTCTACTTTCTTCTAACAATTCCTGGAGTTCATGTATATGTTCTTGCTCAAGGACAAGAGCACTGTCAAGAACAGTACAGTGATTATCTAAGCTGGGTATACCACTAAGCAAGGCTTGTGTTTCTGCTGTGACAAGGGAAAGAGAGGATGAAAATTCATGCAACCTTTGCAAACCCTTAACCAATTTGGAACATGTAGGTGACTGTGATTTATAATCCCTTAAATCCTCCAGAATACTTTGCAACTGACTACTACTGTCACTGACCCTCACCAAAGCTTTCCGCTGGTCTCTGGCAAGTGTGAAGAGATGGCAGGATATACCACGCAGCTGCTTGATTAACTCAGGGCCCAGGTCACTATGAGGTAGCCGCAGTGAAGTCAGGAGGAGGGTGAGGCGGCCAATGCAACGGTTCAGATATTTCACACAATCTGGCCAAGACTGACATGCTGACTTTAAAGAAACTCGTTTTGAGTGTGAAACAACTATCTGTGCTGGGGGTATACTCAAGCAAGCATCAATGTCATTATCATGCCACTGGCTGTTTCCTCTAGTGTATATTACACCCACGGAGGCCAGCACCTTGAAGAGACGAGCCAATGAATCCCGCCGCCGCTGCATCACGTGGCGCAGCTCCTTTAAACGCACCTCAGAAGTTAAGTTTTCTGCACGTGCTGCTGCTGCTTGAAGTTCCTGATAGTTGTTGACGATGTCTGAGGTCATGTCCTCCACTGCATCTACATAACCAGAGTAGGGAAGCTTGGTCAACATCCTACAAGTAAGTTTATGACAGCGTTGCGTTAAAAATGATAAGCGGGATAGGACTGAGCCTTCTGCAGCAATGCTTAAATGTTCTAAAACACTTGGGACTGGAGGCATGGTAGGGGCAGCACTGACCCCTCCTCCATTATGTTCATCTTTGTCCCATGCACCAATGGGGTTCTGTGTAAGTTCTGAATTGGCATCACAGAGAATTGGGGAAACTGGCTGGAGTAGTTTATTCTCCCAGTTTCTCATGTGGCGATGAAGGGTGCGGTGACTCTTGTTTACAGATTCACGAACAGCAAAGTAGTTAATGTCATTCCAACGGGCTATTTTCACATAGCCTTTAACCTCCTTTTCAATTGGCTGCCTGGCTTCTGACATGCTGGTATTCACCTGGGGCAAGAACTGACTATAGTACTGATACAAATTCCAAGAGATGGCCAGCAGGGATTTAGCAATTTTAGTTCTTTCCAACACAGCAGTATTACAATGGAAAGCATACAGCAACTGCAAGCGAGTCTGGAAATCACCCACAGTTGAAGTTTCCAAAAATTGCTTTAATGCTTTCAGCACTTCAGGAAGGGACACTTCCTTTGTAAGAGCAGCCTGGAAAGTGCTATAAAGATGAGGCCACCACTTTCGACCTTGTGTTGCAACC
Organism: Birgus latro; assembly: GCA_018397915.1. NCBI lineage: Eukaryota > Metazoa > Arthropoda > Malacostraca > Decapoda > Coenobitidae > Birgus > Birgus latro. Next base: position 123,754 of record JAGKTI010000394.1, read on the forward strand.
TTGTGGGTGACTGTGTCTAGACAAGACCGCCAGGCATTTACCTCTAGCTGCCGCCACTCCAATACCTGGTGGGTTACAGCTTCAAGTTGGCTCATCAAGGAAACACCTGAGTGTGCATTTCTCTCCCATTCTTGAGCTTTTTCCAGCACTGTTTCCAGGCCTACAATAAACCTCATAAGTGGGGAAGTGAGGGGAAAGGCCAACACCCGGGCTATAACAGTGTTTACCATCATCAAAGTGGGATGTCCTGGCCATTTACCCAACAGCTCATCAACACGCTGTTTGACAGAATGAAGCAGTGGTCGAACCTTTATGACTTCCTGTGGGTTTGGATCTTGATAAATATCATATGGGTGTGTTATAAGTGTGGGAGGAGGAGACTGAGTGAGGAGGGAGCAAGCACTGGAGTTACCAAGGATCAGAGCTCCAACAACAGCTCGATCTAGACTGCATCCAGCAACGGCTCCTGCATTCCCAACTAATGACTGCAGGACATACAATCTGAGCAGTGCTGCTTTCACCACCTGTGAGGGAGATTGTACTGACTTACTTGTGGAAGCTGCAAGCCAAGGGGTATTCACCAGGCTTGTGAAGAGTAAATGATGCAACTCACTGACTTCATACAGCTGTTCATCAGTTACATAACCTACTGCAACTTCCTCAGGTTCTCTGACTGTATAACCATCAGATTTCGAAAGGTCATCCAATGTTATGCCCTCTAAATCCTTGAATTCATTATGGTATGAAGGAAAAGCCTTATTAAACTCTTCTTCCTCTTTCTCATCCTCAGTCTTTGAAACTGCAATGGTACGAGCCTTGTAGCGATACAGACTCTCTTCTTCTTGAGTTCGCTGGGCCTTCTCTTCCTCCTGTTGTCTCCATATAGATGCTACTTCATCCAGTAGCTGTGAAGCCATTTCAACTGATGGTCTGTTCAAATCATGCTGAGCCAGGGACACATTCAAGAAATCCAGGAGAGCTGCTTGTAGAATAAGGTTGCTGGCAATCTTTGCTTGGTTTGGATAGAGATCATCTGGCAGCAAACTTTTCATTACATTTGCAAGGTCTAGTTGGTTATTCAGAAGCTGAAGTGGCTGATCTGGTTTTCGAGGGGAAGGGAAAGCACAGTACAACTCTAGGCAATCTGTCAAGTGACCCCCACAACGTAGGTTTAGGTTCTTGAGGTGGGAATGAGCTACTATAAGCCGAAGAGCTTCACATGTTATGGTTACAGCCTGGAGAAATAGGTAGGTGAGATCTCGGTACAGGGGATATTGATATATAATTTTCTTCACGAAGTTGTCACATGAGGCCAGCAAAACATTGACTTTCGTAATGAATGCTTCATGGCCCTTTCTATTCTCTTCTGACTCCACACTTTTCAATAGTTGCCATATAGACTCAGGAACAAATACAGTTGACATAAAATGAGCAAAGTCTTGCTTAAGCTGCTGATAAACAAATTCTCCTCTTCGATATGCAACCTGCTGGGTCAGCTGATGAATAGTTGCATTCAAGTGGTCACGTCTGCTCTTAAAACCAGCCAAATGGGGGTGGACCTGATGTGTGGCTGGGGTGGTGATGCTTCCTCTCAGACACTCAAACCATTCTGCAAGCATGAGGCGGGATTCTAGGTCCTGCAGCTCTTGGTTGTAGTAGCGGAGCAAGAGATTGGTACGGTGAGCAGGATCAACTGGCTCCAGGCATCCTACAATACTGGCCTGAATGACACCTGCTATCACACCTGCATGAGCTGCCATGGAAGACTTCACACTCCAATCATCCTCACAATTCTTAATCTCCAGGCATAAGCTGGCCAGGTCTTTCAGTTTTTCTTTGTGTCCATTTGGCATGCACAGATCTGTGCATTCTGAAATCAGGGAAGCCAAATGTGAAGCAGTGTGCAAGTCATACATTCCAATATTGAAATCAGGAACAATGCCTAATGTGTTAGCAAGTGTTCCCATGCTTGTGGTGATATATATTGTAGCATATCTGGTAAAAGATGCTTCATAACTAGCAGCTGGGTCTACCAAGGTCGCCCAATTATGCCACAAGATTGATCGTGTTGTTTTCAGCTGGGCAACTTTCTCTACATGATACCCTGTTTGAATTTCTTCCATAAATTCTTCACAACTAGTGCCAGGTTTCTTCCTCCCAGCCAGCATAATATAAGAAAGCTGACAAGTTGCAGGGTGGAGAACAGTACAATCTCGCTTCTCCTCCTCTTCCTCCTCCTCATCCTTGGCTGGTGGGTAAGAGTAAGTGAGAAAATAACGAGTGTGGAGTGAAGCAGTGGACTGACAGAGTGCCAGATAGCTGTGAGTTGATACCACAGAGGAATTCCGAAATACAGGTCCTGATAGAGCTGATGCCACCCACCTGAACACTCCAGGAGCTTCTAAAACTTCACGAGTCACATCTGGTGATGATTTATCAGAAAGAGCCAAGATCCCCAGATAATCCTTCAAAGGCCAAAGCTGAACCTTCAGGTCAAAAGTGTCAGTTTCTTCTGATGAGCCATGAGATTCCTCAAGTTCTTCACATTCTTCTTTCATATTTTCTTCTACATCACATTTCTCTTTCACAGTTTTTTCCAGGGTACTTATCTTATCATGTACTCGGTCAATGGAGTCTATACAAGTAACTTCTCTGGCCACCTGTATTAGCAATTCACGCATCCCTTCTCCAAGTGATGATGCCAAGAATCTATTGAGTTTCTCATTATCTAAAGAGGGAGCCAAGTTGCTAGTGATGTTAATGAGACGATACTGAGCATCAGCACATACTGCTGAGGTGAAGGGTGCTGGGGCCAATTGTGACCGCATCATAACAGCCAGCTTATGCAGTGGACCATACTCTCTCTCCAGTGCTCCCTGCAGTCTATTCACAATGTCTTCCAATTTTTCTGGGACAAGGGAACACCAAGTTTCAGGAATTTTTTCAAGGAATTCTTCATACAGCCACTGCCAGTGAAGAGTTAACTGGGGGAGGAAGAGGTGGAACTCTGTATTTGGCACAACTTGTTGAGACAACTGGTGGAAGTGGTCACACCATCTCATGGCAGTTAACAAATGGAGGAATTCCGGGTCTGTGAAGGGTATTTGTATGCTGTTGGAGAGTGCCTTTAATAACTGGTTAATGTGATTCAGCAGAGGGACTATGAGTGACACTGATGGATGTAGTGAAGTTCCCTTACTCACAAGTCCTTTACTCAATGCTTGGGATATGTCAAACAGTGTCATTGAATCCTGTTTGACCTTACTTTCAAGGTCACGAGGGTTACACTGTTGCTTATACCAGGAGTTTATTGTGTTCCACAACCAGAGAGAAGACTTATTAGCCAAACTCTCTAAATCAAGTCCTTTCTTGATCTCTTGTCCTGATAAGGTTTGGAGATTGAATCGGGGATCATAATAATATGCTGGACTTACACTAGATTCTAGCAACTTTGCTGCATCACACTGATCACTGGAGAGGACACACTGAATAGCAGACAACACTTTGTAACCCAGCTGGGAGGCATCATCTTGTGTGTTGTTATCAACCTGCAGCCTAACCCTGGCCTCCAACAGAGGCCAGTCCTGCCTGGGCATTGTGGACAAAACCATCATGATGCAGTGCAGCAGCCCTAACTCTGAAACTGGCATGGCATGTGAGAGAGGGAGAGCAGCTGAAATCCAGGAAGCAGCGGCCTCAGGGTGGGTAATGGCCTGGGTAAGGGTGTGCAACAGCCACTCCTTCACCACAACCTCACACATGTTACTGCCCAGGTTTAATCTCTTGATGCTAACAGCTTGATTCTCATAACGAGGCCAAGGAATATCAACAGACATCAATTTCTTCCATTTTTTAGCAGCCTTTTTCATAACTTTATGTACTAATTCCTTCACAGCTGGCTTGCTCTGAGACCTGTATTAAAAGAAAAATAGTTACAGGACATAAACACTCATTAACTCTTTTACTAAGATAATTCCATATTAATTCTTGCTGCTACAGGATTATTTTATTTAGCTGAGACAAGAACTCTAGTACAGAGTTAATGAAAGTTATATTAAACCCTTCACATTTCAATTTTTTCACCTACTGCTAAAAAAAAAGCATCTTGAGATAAGAAAGAAGCTAAAATAATGTAAACAGAAGGGGTTAAACTGAGAGACCATTATCATGCACCACTATTATCCTGCCCCAAAATATGCAAAGGAAATTTTAAAAGTACAGGAAACTATAATTACAATGTCCAACAAGCCATACATAATACTGCACATCATTTCAGCCTCTGAAACCTTCAATTCAACCCTACAGGCTATACCATCCAACAAATCACCTTGTGAACACCTGTAAGGCTGGGACATTCCACTTAAAGTCAAGTTAAAATTGAGTGCAAACCTTATCTTTTCATACCGAAAAATTTCACCCACATAAGGATATGCTTTGTTGATGCTACTGTTTTGGCCCCACCTCATCTGGACATAAACCTTGAGACTGTTAAAAATCAGCACCTTCAGCTGGGTGCTCCCAGAGATCTTTTGGTATACTGTATGGTTGTTTGGGTTGTGAAAGTCAGGTGTATGATGTGAGTGTGTTGCAATGTGAGGGATTGCAATATAGTGAGAGCACACTGGATTGTTCAAGATGTATTTTGGGCAGGTACTGAAGTAGGAATGGGTAATGGGCCTAATGGCCACATTGTGGTCTGCCTAGGTGTCCCCGTCTCTCCCTGGGAAGGGCAATTTCTGTGGGATGAATGTTTGGCTGGAGGTTTTGGATGCCTGTGGTGTTTACTGTGTGTGCTTGTGTATATGCTTGTGAAGTGTGGTATTGGACAGAGGAGAAGGAGTGCTGCTAAGGCATTTGGTGCAAAACTGAAATGCTGTTTGTTTTCCAGTTGACAAGGATAGGGGCGATGCAGAATAGCTACATAGATGGAATGGAACCTGTGCTGAAATGATGAAGTGTGCACCACTTTTTCGTTTATGTGATCCTTGATCACGAGAGGTTTAGCCACTCAGTGCAAATTATCTATATTTGGGGTCTCTGTACTGTACAAAAGATAAAAAAAAAAAATCAGGAAGGAGTTCGATGAAATCTAAAATGATGAATTTACAGTGGCTCATGACATTTCTCAATGTATTATCTGTTATCATGTGCATGAGTATGGGACAACAATACTGACTATGCAATGTTACATACAAATTATATGACATCTTCATGAAAACAGGTCTACTAACATGGAACATGTGGTGGGTGGTGGTGACCATCATCCTCTCATTCGATATAGTGCTGCCTACTTCTTCCTTCACCTTTATAATTCCTTCTCTGTGTCACCTCTCTTCCTATTTCTCCCATCCTTACCATCACTTTTTATTACTCATCTTTCCACTTCAGGTGGCTCTACACTATGTGACATCTAATGATTTCAAGTATCCAAGGAAACCATTTACAATGCTGAGTGGTAGCCATACACTGAAATAACAGGGTGATGTGGAGCATACTATAGTTCCCTTGTCAAATGTGTGGAGATGCAGATGAGGCTTCCAACAGGGTACCAAACCTCTAAACTCTTCTACAACATACCTTGCTGTGATGAGGTGCTGTCTATCACAAGGGAATATCAACTCACTGCATGGGATGCCCCTCCAGGGGCAGCTGCTTGCCTGTGGTTGATGTGTCTGCTATCTCTGGCAGCCTCCCTATTTAGTCCCTTATCCCTGAGGCCACACTTTGTGACCTCGTTCCATGTATTTTTTTGGCTGCCTCTTGCGACCGTACCCCCAGTGTTCACACTTCTCATTTACTGCACCCAACTGTCATCCCCTACCCTATCCACATGCCCAAACCATCTCAAGCTACCTCTCCACATCACAACACCAATACACTTTATACCCATCCTTCTTCTTAACTCTTCCATTGTAAACCCAGCCCCCACCCCCCCCAGGCCTCGCATTCAAGAACACACTGCACATCCACTTAATCATTGTCCTTCTGTATGTCTAAGCCTGCTTATATCCTTTTCCTCTACTGCCCATGTCTAACTAATATACAGCATTACAGTCCTTAACATATGCCACAATCAAAGATCCCTCAGCATGGAGGGAGAGCCCTCTCAGTGTCAGGATAGGAAACAGATCCCTGAACTTTGTCTAACCACTCCTCATTCTAGCCACAGAGCTGGCTCCTGTGCCACCTCCAGCAAATTACATATCTCTCAAGTAACAAAACTCTTCCACACACTCAAGAGACTCACCAGCAAGATCAATCCTATCACACCTGAAAATCTCTACATGCTCTCCCTGACACACTACACACATGAATTAGGAATTATCTCTCAGTCAACCTCTGATACCACTACATCTCTTAAGCCCACACTTATCACAAACACTGCACAAGATGGAATTACTTCCCACGCCCTTGTGACAAACCACACATGACCACTCTCCCTCTTCTCTGAAAGTATTACCACCAACCCTAGATACCAGGTTCTCGTGCCCCATGAGGGGCTGCACACATCCTCCAACCTTACCTCAACACACTACATGACTGGTTCACTACAAACAGGCTCAAAATAGCCCCAGCCAAATCTACAGTGACCCTTCTCATAAACTGGATAGCAGAACACAGTCACATTCCACAACTCACCATAAACAACACTCCCCTACCACACACACACACACACACACACACACACACACACACACACACACACAAAAATCCTTGGTGTAACATACAATACATCAATGTCATTTAAACAACACATCACAAACATCAAAAATAAATTAACACCTAGACTCAATGCCTTGAGGTCACTTGCCCATACAACATTTGGACACAACAAAGAAACCACCACCACAGTATACAAACAATATAAACGTTCAGTGATGAATTATGCAAGCCCTGCTTGGGCTTCTAACCTCACTAAAACACACTATAACACTCTTCAGACTAGACAAAACAAGGCCCTAAAAATAATCACAAGCTGCACAGCTACTACACCTACAGACCACCTACACCAAAAAACCAAAGTCCTCAAAGTCAAGGATCATCTAGCCATGAGAGGCACCGAAATTCTTGCTGCAGCCTCTACAAACTCACATCATCCACTACACTACATGGCAGCACATCCACACACACCAAGGAACATCAAAACAACACCCAGCACATGATATCATACACAAATACTGTCATCTCTTTCCCCCTGCCTGCCTCAGACCAGCCTCCAGAAGTATATTCATACTCAGATCACTCGCCGTTCCATTCAGTCACTTCAAGACAACACACAGTTGCATGCACGGCCTCCTGATATCCATCCTTCTGAATCCTATCTCCCTCGTGAGGACAGGGTCCACCTGGCCAGGCTGAGATGTGGGCATCATCCAGCCCCCTTAAGTTATCAGAAGAGGCTGGATAACTCCGTCGCTGATGCCTGTCCAGGATGTAACACAGCACCCCATACTATTAAGCACATCATGGAAGACTGCAATGCACACAATCACCTACGCCCAACAACATAACATGAGAGAGCTCTGTGGGAAAGTCTGGTCTCGGCCATGGCCTTCCTTAGGGACTCAGGGCTGTTCGGCCAGACTGCCTAGGGAACAACTACTACTACTACTTCTACCCTAGATACCATGACTTTTGTTTTACCTGCATTTGCTCTCAAGCCCTTGTGCCCTATGCCATCTTTCCACTTCCTAAATCTTTCCTCCACCTCCTTTTCATTCTCTGCAGTCAACATCAAATCACTGGCATACAACATCACCCATGGGAGTCCATTTCTGAAGTCATGTGAAAGGGCTTCAAGTACCATGACAAACAATAAGAAGCTCAAGACTGACCCCTGATGCACACCAACATTCACAGGAAACTCATCACTCTAATCTCCATTCACTCTCAGCTTGGTGCAAGTACCCACATTTATAGCCTTTACCACTCCAACCAACCACTCCTCAATCCCAATCTTTCTCTCTGCCCACTTCACCACTTCCCTAGGGATTCTGTCAAAAGCCTTCTCCAAATCCACAAAAACAAAGAACAGATCCCTTTTCTTTCCTATATACTTTTCCTGAAGTTGTCAAACAATGAATATGACATCAGTGGCCCCTTTGCCTGAAATAAACCCGAACTACATATCATCAATGTTCACTCTGACTCTAATCAGCCCTCTAAGAACTCTCTCCATTACCTTCATTATCTGGCCCAAACATTTTATGCCTCTATAATTACCTCTTTCCAGGGCATCACCTTTTTTCTTGTACACATTTACAATCACACTCTTCAGCCAATCATCTGGGACAGCACACTCATATACAGTATAATCATATTTTTCAAAACTGTAATTAACCCCAACCTACACCTCCTGATGACTTCTGCATTTCAGCAGTCAGTGCAAACACACCTGCTGTTTCCCACCTGGATCCTGCCTGTTGCCCTGATCACAGAAGCAGCATCAATGAAAGGCCATGGGTCAAACACTGGATCTGCTGACTCCAAACTTTCCCTGTTCCAGTCAAACTCCTCATTCAGCAACCAGTTATAATGTGTCTCTGGGTGTCTTTAATATTCTCCCTGCTCACCACTACCTCTCCTTCATCGTTCTTCACACACACTGCTCACCTATGATATCCCTGTTTTCCCTCTTTGTCTGACTTGCCACCTTTAATATATTCTTCCTTTCCACACTCTTTAGGTTATCCAGGAAAAGTCTCTGAGACACATGTTTTACCCTATATACCTCTCTTCTAGCCTTACGCTTGGAAGCCAAGTATAGTATTCCCCTTTGTTACCACCCCTTTTTCATACCTGAAAAAGCCTTTGTTTCTCCTTAACTGCAGTTCTACACCCTCATCCCACCACCATGTTACAGGTCTTGGGGGGCCTCTTGTCCATCCATACATTAAATCAGTAACTCTCAGAAGACTGTTCTTGAGAGCTCTTTACCGTTCATTAACACTTCTATCAACAGCTCCTTGTTCAGCCACAACTGTACTAATCTCACTATATAAGGCATCACTTACTACCTGGTTTTGCATCTTCCATATTGTCATCCTAGGTGCATAATTCCTTTTTTTTCACCACCTGCTCCTTCACCCCTAACTGCTGAGTGTCGGTTGGAACTGTCAAGAAATAGGTGGCCAGGCGGCGCCAGATGTTGGTCGGAACTACACTTGCTTTCGCGCCACAGTTTGAAGTGGCTGCCACTTTATCTTGTCACCAAAAGCTAAAGAGGGACTTCCAACCATACCTCAGTCATATCTGTGACTGTGCGAGGTGTAAGACAATCTTTTCTTAACCCCTCTTGTCTGATTCCGTTCCCGCCTCACGGGGACTTTTGCCTCATCCACCTCTGCCAAGCCTCTTTTCAAAGATACTAAGGATTCAGTGATAGTGCCATAGGGCATGCCTTGGACACCACTGTGTCTGGTTTATCTAGCAATGGAGAAGCTATCATGATGAGAGCAAAGCCATTGTCGGTGCAGAAGGCAGACGCACGAACACACCCTGTTCCCGTGGCAAAAATTAGTTCCCCCAGACTTGTATGTAACCATCATACTCTCTCTTTTCCTAAAATGAGTATTGCACATAATCATGTTCATTGCCTTCCCAAACTCGTGTATCCTTTCCCCTTCCACATTCTTCGTACTATATTATGCGCATCCCCAATGTACCCCTTTATATCCCTGAGCTGCTTCACCCACATGACCATTAAGTCCCCTCCCAAAACTACAATCTCATCATTCCCCATATTACTTACCATACATATTAAGTCATCCCACAAACTATCTTCTTCTACATCGTCCAAGCCAGCCTGCGGAGCATATGTTGATAAAAGCGGAATTGTCAGCCTACCGAACAAAATTTCCACAACTATAATGCTTTTGTTCACTCTCATTACATTCACGACATATTTCACCCATATTCTTTAACCAGTCACTCTCATCTTAAATGTCAGGACCAATTTGCCTAGCCCCAGGCTCCTACGCTCCTCATGGGGCAATGTAGGATTGGATGATGGATGGATGGATTCTTTAACAAGCACACCCACACCATCATATCCATCTGTCTTTCCCTGCCAAAATATCTTGTACTGACAATCCCTCCCAGCAATCATTCTGGCTGATCCTCTTCTATACCTAACCTCCTGTACACAGCAAACATCCACCCACCTCCTACCACTCAATGCCTTGACCACAATCCCAACTCTACCTTTCAAACTACCCACATTCCAGGATGTCACTCTGATCCCCTTGGGTGATTTAGTATCATCAGGCTTCCACTTTTTCTCATTTTCTGTCATAGTAAAAGTAATTAGGGGAAGAGACTGACTACAGACCCTGCCCACCTGGGGAGTACCAAGTCCAGGCATGGGACCTGGGACCCATAGCCCACCAGCTGTGACCAGTGGCTATGGCAATGGCCCCTCCATTATACACTCACTGACAGCGGAGCCTCCTAGGGCACTAGTCCTGGGTTTGGACCCCTATCTATTGGGTGGATTCAGCAACCTAAGAACCGCAATGCCCTGTGTCCTCTAGCACAGGTTCGAGCCTCCATCCCATCCCGGTCCCAAAACCTATGTTGGCAGAGCCCGTATCACGTCTTCCCTCACTAGGTCCACCACTCGGTAGCAGAGGAAATTTTGCTGGCTGCTTGCCCTCGCTGGCATCAGCCCCTTTGACACAGTGGGGTATGTTGTGTGCTATGTGATGCACATGTTGAGTAGTACATGAGATGGTCAGAGAAGAGTTTTGGGGTGAGTATGCTGCTCTACTTTCCATGTAAGTGTTACTCTCCAGCTCTCCCTATCACCTGCATTCTCATTCTCTTAGAAGTACCATCCTGATTGGCTGGTGCCACTGGTTCTATCTATCTATAGCCAGATGCCATAAACCCATTAGGGGTGGCCATTTGTCTCTAAGTTAGCTGTTTTCCCGAGATGGGTACCTCCACCAATCCACTTGCTGACACATAGGGAACCCATAAGGGCTGACAATATGGTTACCACCCAGCATTGTAAATGGTTTCCTAGCTTACAGGAAACCATTAGACTTGTCACTCAATGTAAAGCCACCTGAAAAGGAAGAAGAGTACAGCAATGAAAAGTGACAGGAAAGATGGGAGAAACAGGAAGAGAGGAGGGCAGACTCAGAAAAGAATGATAAAGGTGAAGGAAGAAGTAGGCAGCAATACTGTATATCAAGTGAGTGGATGATGGTCACCACCACTTACCACAAGTGCTACAGCTTACTCCCTACAAAACTGTTTTATTAAGATGGTGATGAATGAATGCTTATTTTTTCCATTTAAACTAGTTTATGGATTAATAGAAAGTTAGTTTGAATTAGAGAATGTATTTTTTGTGTTTTTAACTTTTCAATCAAGAATTATAAGAACATCTAGAAGTTGTTCCACTTAAATTAGCATTTTCCCTGCACAAATCCTAGACTATGCGAGAACTGACAACAGATAAAGTGTCTGAAGCAGAAGGAGTGTACTTATCATTTTCTGTGGTACCTAGATAACTGTTTACAATATACAGTAGACCCTTGCTATAACTGGAGGAAAGCCAGGTTCAATAAAGGTGATAGTTTGTTATATCTGAGGGTTCCTCCCTACCCAAAGTGGGTTTTCAAGCACATTTCAAAATAAATTGAGTCATCATCATCATCCAGACCTCCATTCCCACCCTTGGGCAGGGTGAGAAGTAGCAACATTCAGACAGCCCAAATTTGCCCAATCCAATGGGCCACGCTTCCATTCACTCAACATTCAAGCCCCCAGAATCCTGGCTCTATCTGATACACCAAAAATATTCACCACGTTCTGTAGCTTCACATAAAAGTATCTGATAGAGTCAATCCAGATGCTGTCATCGGTGCCAAATCCCTTCACAAGCACTTCTCACAATCTTCATCCAGCCAGTTCAATCTCTTGTCAGTCCCCTAGCCTCACCAACTTCCAAACCTCTCCTCCTCACACACTCAACCACCATATCCCTCCACCTTCTCCTTGGCCTACCGCACCTCCTCCTCCTCATCATCATCATCCGGACCTCCTTTCCCACCCTACGGATGGGTGAGGAGTAGCAATATCCAGACAGCCCAAATCTGCCCAATCCAATGAGCCTTGCTTCCATTCGCTCACCATTCAAGCCTCTGAAAGCCTGGCTCTATCTGATACACCAAAAAAATTCACCATGTTCCGTAGCTTTACGTAAATGTATCCAACAGAGTCAATTCAGATGCTGTCACGTTAAAAAGTGGTGCCAAATCCCTGATCATGCGTTTCTCCTCATAATATTCATCCAGCCAGCTCGATCTCTTGTCGGTCTTCTAGCCTGACCGACTGCCACACCTCAGTTCCTCACACACTCATCCACCATATCCCTCCACCTTCTCCTTGGCCTACCTCGCCTCCTCCCTCCTTCAAATTTGCTTAGATATACCATTTTCACCACGCTGTTGTTATCCATTCTCTCCACATGACCATACCACCTCAGTACACTCTCTTCAATTCTGGTGTCCACAGACTTCTTCACTCCACATCTTTCACGAATCACTCCACATCTTTCACGAATCACACAATTTCACATCCTATCCACTCTCTGTACTCCACATACATTCCTCAGCAGTCCCATCTCCACTGCTCTCACTCCTGAATATTCGTTTTCATGCCACAAAGTAGTCTCACATCCATATGTTAAAGTTGGCACTAACATTTCTTCATGTAAGCCTCATGCAGCTGCAACACTCGACCGTTTCTTATCAAGGCCTTCATTGTACCAGCTACTTTCCTTCCTTGTGCCACTGTACTTTCCTCTCCTTTTGCACAATTTCCTCTCTTTACTATCACTGTACCTACGTACTTGAACTCTCTCACCATTTTCAGTTTCTTTCCATTCACTGTAAACTGTAACATTACACTGGGAGTCACATTCTTTCTCAATAACCATCACTTTACTCTTTTCTACATGTACTTTCAAGGCACAACACTCACAGACATCAGCAAAACTCTGCACTAGGCTACCAAGTTCTTGTAGACTAGTGCAGTACTTAGGGTAATGAGTACAGCAGCATATGCAAGTACTGTACAGTGATCCCTTGGTTATTGACTATAATTGCAACCGAAAATGGCACATGATAATGAAATTGTGTGATAATGAATACACAGAACCTATGGGATTTATCATACGTGGTTCCACGCACCCAAAGCTGAAACCCCAGTTAACCCTTTTATGACAATTCAGATCCACTAAATACAGTATATTACATAATGCTAAGTACAGTCATCTCACCTAAAGTGCGCCTTCGCAAAGTGTGTCTTGCCTAACGTGCGACAGGGGTCTGACAATAATTATTCAGAAAGTGCATTTGCTACTTGCAATGTGCAACGGGTATGAAAAATTGAGGCAAATACGGTATTCTCTCACAACTCATGAGCATAATTTGTAGCGTGCAAGGGGTAAGGGTGGGGCTGGGTGGGCTGTGGCTGGTGTGTGAGTGAGTGGTGGCCACAGCAGCAGGATGATGATGTAATGTCTGTAGTGTCTGACCTGAACTTTGAGGGTTTCTTGGAGCAGCAACAGGCAGCACCTAACCTAGTGCAAACTAAGATGTGCATTCCACAAAACTGGCCACACAATATTGTGCTTTACGAGTATTCGTTAATCACTGGTGCAGTTGTCACCAGGGTCGCCATTTGGTATTTTTCATTATCGAATGTGGAGTAATTTGGTAACGAAAAATTTGATCGGTAATGATTCAGAATGATTCATTAACAAAAGGATTTTTCACATGTACGAGTGTACTGAGGATGGAGACAGTGGATTATCTTTTTTTTTCTTTTCTTTTCTTTTAAAGCAAGAAAGAAGGAACTAAAGGCTAATGATTCATTGACAAAAGGATTTTGCACATGTATGAGTGTAGTGAGGATGGAGACAGTGGATTATCTTTTTTTTCTTTTCTTTTCTTTTAATGCAAGAAAGAAGGAACTAACAGCTAAGAGCCTACAAACCATTCCTTCCAAGAAAAAAATAAAAATAAAAATAAAAACCAAACCCCTCCAGTAGTGATGAGAGTGATAGTGAGGCACGGGATGAGGCCCGTGCAGAACAGCTGTGAGTGTTTTGATTCAGCTTCTGTGGTATGGCCTCGGGTACCACAACAACAATTCACATTATCTACCCTCTGTACAATAATGGTAAGGTCTTAATTTTCATAATAAATATACAGTATTACTCTTGCATGTTTCTATTGTAAGTTCTCCTTTCGCATTTTAGTTAGGAACAGGTATTGGTGAATCAATATATGAAACTTCAGGATGTGTCACCCATAAAGCCATCTTAACTTGGGATCCTATGCTTTGCAAAATGCAAATTTATAAAGTGCGACGGGCTGTGTTGCTAATATTAATGCACTTTAAGCGAGATGACTGTACCAGAAACACGAAGAGCATGGTCAAGTTAATACAAAGTGATGACAACGGCACAATTAGGGAGAATACTTAGAGTAATCTGCTACTGGAAACGCGTAACTTATCAAACCCTCGACCTTTCACTTGCCTTGCCTACGACTGTAGACTCTAGACTCATTGAGGTAAATGTACAGTTTAGTTTATGCTCCAGGAAGACCTTACCAATTCACTACTTTAAGGTTGTTTTCCACATTTTTCTTATTATTTTTATGCTGGAAAATGCTTACCACAATGGTTAATCAATGTTTACAATCCTCAATGAAGCCAAAGAAATAGACACCATCTTATGGTGCTGCTAAATACAGATATTTCAGTATGCTACTCTTGGCTAGAAATTACCCTTATTAGTGCTGATTTATCCAAACCTAACCGAAATTTTCGTAATTTAACCCAACCAACCATTATTTCCTGACATATACTGATAACGTGTAATTTTTTACTCCAAAATTTTAACTTAAAAATATAACATGGGGGTCATGGTTTGGGACAGGACTATTTTTTTTTTTTTTTTTTTTTGCTCAACTCTGGGCATAGGCTTCACAGCCTGCTATCAAGGCCCGGCAGTCCTCCTACACACCATACACCTCTACATGTCACCACTTTGGCGTTAACACTCACCGTCTCGTACAAGACTGGTGTACTGGTATTAGCAGGTATATTTTTACGACATGTCAGCGGGTCCTCTGGTAGATCAGTAAAGCCTGATTTAACAAAATTCAAATCCTTAAACTGTTCCCAGCCTCAGCGAGGATTTGAACCTGGATCTGTTAGGACTGCAGGGCACCTATTTACCGATTGAGCCACCGCCTTATGAAGGCCACCAACAGTCATGTTACTTGATAGTTTTCATTTTTGTTTTTGAAGGCAACAACATGCTTGCATGCATCGGCCTCGGTCACCTAATGGCGGCTCTCCATGCCGCTCGATCTCTAGCACCTTCCCTATTCAGTCCTTTAACCCTGAGGTCACACTCAATGACCTCATCCCAGCTCTTTTTCGGTCTACCTCTCACTACCCAACCCCCATCATTAACACTTCCCACTTTCTGCACCCAATTATCATCCCCCATCCTCTCCACATGCCCAAACCATCTCAATCTACCTCTTCTCATCACAACACCAATACATTCCAGTCCCATCCTACCTTTCAACTCTTCTATTGTAAACCTAGCCCCCCCAAGCCTGCATGGATGCACTGCACATCCACCTAACCAGTGCCATTTCTGTATGCTTGAGCCTGCAAATATCTTCTTCCTTTGCTACCGAGGTCTCACTACCAAACACCAATACAATCCTAACACATGACACAAACAAAGATCCGTTAGCACGGAGGGAGAGCCCTCTCAATGTCAGGAAAGGCAACAGCTCCCTAAACTTCTTCCAACTACTCTTCACTCTAGCCAGAGAGAGAACTCCAGCCCCACCTCCAGCACATAACATGTCTCCCAAATAATAACTCTTCCACACAGTCAAGAGACCAGCAAGTTCAATCCTTTCACACCTGACAATATCCACATGCTCTCCTCAACACACCACATACAAGAAATCAGTACTATCTTGCAGTCTACCTCTGATACCACTACATCTCACATACACCGACTTATCACAAACACTGCACAAGATGGAATTACTTCCCATGCCCTTGTGACAAATTGCACATGGCCACTCTCCCTCTTCTTTGACAGTACCACCTCCAGCCCTAGATACCATCACTTTTGTTTTATCTGCATTTACTCCCTTTATGCCCCATACCATCTCTCCACTTCCTAAATCTTTCCTCCGCCTCCTTTTCATTCTCTGCAATTAACACCAAATCATCCACATGCAGTACAACATCTCCCACAGATGTCCACTTCCGAAGCCAAGTGAGAGGGCTTCAAGTACCATGATAAACAACAAGAGGCTTAAGACTAACCCATGACTCACACCAACATTCATGGAAAATGCATCACTCAAATCTCCATTTACTTTTTACCTGGCTGTGAGAACCCACATACATGGCTATGACAACCCTAACCAGCCACTCCTCAATCCCAAGCTTTCTCATTGCCCACTTCACCACCTCTCTAGGGACTATGTCAAATCAACAAACACAAAGCATAGATCCCTTTTCTTTCCTATCTATTTTTCTTGAAGCTGTCACACAATGAGTATAGCATCAGTGGTCACTTTGCCTAGCATTAACCCAAAACTGCATCTCATCAATGTTCACTCTTCCTCTAATCATACCTTCTAGAACCCTCTCCATTACTTTCATTATCTAGTCTAAAAGCTTTATGCTTCTATAATACCTTCTTTCCAGGGCATCACCTTTGTCCTTGTACACATGTACAATCACACTCTTCAGCCAATCATCTGGGACAACAAACTCATATATAATTATACAGTAGGCACGGAAAGTGTTGACACCATCTTAAAAAAAAGAAAACATTCTTGTGGTAAGGAAGGAGAAACAAATAAATTAACACTCACCATTGAATTTAGTATTTACTGGCATTCCCCTTCACCTTTATTATCTTCTTAAGGTGTCTGGGGAGACTGATGGCGTAGTTTTGCAGAACAGACGGACTAAAACTGCTCCATAGCTGCTTGACTGCAGCCTCAAGTTTAGGCAAAGATTATGTGTCCATACTACGCAGCTGCCGCTTCATGTGCGCCCATAAATTCTCAATGGGATTGATATCTGGGCTGTTTCCGCGCCAATCTCGAATAAAGGGAACCTCACAGTCTGTTAGCCACTGTTTCACTGACTTTGCAACATGTGCAGGGGCAGAATCTTGCATAAATACTCTTGCCTTGGTTTTATCAAAAGAGTCACTTAAAACATCACATAAGAGCTCCAAATAATTGTTCTGGTTCACTTTTTCATTTGCAGGTAGAATTACCAACTCACCAACACCATAATATGTAAAGCAGCCCCAAGCCATGAGTGAGGCTGGGTATTTAACAAACTTGGAAGTGTACTTAGGATCCAGGGGGTCACTGCCTGGTTTGCGGTACACTCGTGATGAAGGGGTACCAGTGACAGTAAATGTTGACTCATCACTCCAAAGCACAGTTTTCCATTGCTCCTCACTCCAGGCAAGATATTTCTTACAAAAATTT